>MCJB01007114.1:70687-106309 GCA_002018475.1 Nicotiana obtusifolia
GGGGGGGGGGGGGAACTTTGACAAACATGTGCTTCCACCTTTGTAGCTCAAGTTTTTCAACCAGTGGAGACATCTACTTCTCATCAGTGTTCGCAAGAATCTTCCCATTTAGCACTTTTCTATTCCTGAACTCTATGAGTCGATCAATTGCAGCTATCACATTCTTTCTTGTCTTACCCCTACTAGCCCTTGCAGAAGAGGTTTTGGTGACTTTGGCACCCTTTTTCTTTTGTGTAGTAGACTTTGCTGGCAAGGCAGAATCAGATTTATCTTCTCCATCCCCTCAACAACAGGTTCCACAATTAAAACCTTCTTCTTTGGCTTCTTTGCACTTCTGGACTCCTTGATGATTTGTGCATCAACAACCTTTCTTTTACTCCTTGTGAGAGAAGTTTTGGCAGGAGGAACCACTCATTTACTTGTTGAGACTGCTGACTTTGTAGCTTTCACAGGAGTCTTCCTGGATTTCTTCCCTACCTTAGATAGTGGCACATCATCTTCATCACTACTAACTTCTTTATCTCTAGTGAAAGGAGTCAACAAAGACCCAGGTTCTTGAGCCCTTGTCTCTTCATCTATTTCTTCTGAGGGGAAACGACAGTGTTTCCAATTTTCATGGAACCTTCAGATTTCTCACTCACATTCCCCTCTTCTTCCTCACTCTCTTCATCACCTCATTCACTCTCACTTACCTTTTCTTGATCCTCACCTTCACTTGCAGAAACCTCCTCTTCTTCACTCTGATTTTCTTCTTCTACAGAATTATTAGCTTGTTCACCTTTCTTATCCTCTGTATTACTCTCCTTCTCATCTCCAGATGCTCCCTCATTCTCACTCTTTTCTTCTTCATTGCCTATGTTTTGAGCATCATGTTCCTCATGACTGTTCACAGCTTTTTCTTCTTTTCCACCTATATCATCTTCCTCATCCTCAGTCTAACTAAAGGAAAGACCATCAGAAGCCTCCTTTTGCACAGGTTCTTTACTTTCTTCCCCCTCAACCACAGGCTCCAAAGCCGTTGTATCTACCTCCTTCCCCAGTTCCCCTACACCCTTTTCTACAGTGAATTTCTCCATTGGTGGCTTCTCACTCGTGGGTGAGAGAATATTTAGGGGTGCATCACTTATAGCAGACACCAAAACATATAATTTGGAAAGAGGATGTTGTACCTTATCAGTAGTAACTTTCACCCATTCCCCTTGAACACAGGTTCCTTAGCTACAGTGTCACCCTGCGTAGCAGCATCAGGTACTTTCTTGATAGATTTTCTTGGAGGGTCTTTGACCTTTGTTGACTTAGAGGTATTGTTCGCAGGAAGCTCGGGTGCATGGGTTGTTGTTTTTGGAGGAGGGGTACAGTGGAGGTAGGAATGATAGGAACAATATGAACAGTAGGAACAAGGGATGATGATGTAGGTATAGTGGAGGATATCGAAGGAGAAGGAGCAAGTGTGGGTGTGGGTGTGGGTTCTCTTGATGGCTGGGCATTTTTCTTTGATTTGGGCTTCAAGAATTTAGGTTTTTCTTTAGCCTTGGTTGATGATTTAGCTTTAGAGGGTGTTTGAATTGCATTAGTCATGATGATCAGATAAGAGATTCAAAGAAGAGCAAGACAGAATTAGTTCTTGATAATTGCTTTTGATTCTTGCTTAGGGTTTAAGAGCAACAATGAGGTTAGAGAAGCTAAGAAGCTAAAGGCATTACTCATTTGGATGGAAGACAGAACGTGACCAAATTTGAGTTCTAACGGGACTCTTATAACGGTTACATTGATTGTTAGGATTTCAGGAGTAATTGATCTCTATTGCACTACGATTGCCCCTTACTCTTTGACTAAAAGATGATTAGAAGTGATGCCAACGAAATTAAAAGTCTAAGCATAGCAATAATTTTAGAATATAAAGTCCAAGTGACTTAAGAAAGTATGGCACGTACCTGAGTCAAAGAACCAACTCCTTAGCAACTCCTTATCCATAGCAACTGAGCACAGCAGGATGCTGCTGCCACATATTCAGCCTCAACTGTAGATAAGGCCATTGAGTTTTGCTTCTTGGTTCCCGAGATACCAGACAAGAACCTAGAAAATGAACTGTTCCTGAAGTGTTTTTCCTGTCAACATGAAGACCTGCATAGTCAGCATCAGCATAACCAAGTAGATCAAAACTATACCCTCCGGGATACCATAGACAGAGGTCAGAGGTCCCCTTGAGATATCTTAGTATCCTTTTGACAGTCTTCAGGTGGGATTCCTTGGGATTTGCCTGAAATCTTGCACATAATCCCGCACATACACTATATCAGGCTTGCTTGTTGTGAGGTACAACAGAGACCCATCATTCCTCTATATAGTTTATGTTCCACACTTTTCCCTTCTTCATCAAGGTCCAACTTTGTTGAAGTTGCAATGGGTGTGTCAATGGGCTTAGAGGAGTCCATGTTGAACTTCTTCAGTAGTTCTTTGATATATTTCTACTGATGTATCATGGCTCCAATAGGTGTTTTCTTGATTTGCAGCCCCACATAGAAGTTCAATTCATCTATCATACTCATCTCAAACTCATTTCCCATCATCTCAGCAAATTCCTTGCATATTGCTTCATTGGTGGCCCCAAAGATAATGTCATAGACATACACTGGCACAATCAGAATATTCTTCCCTCTACTCCTCAGAAATAGAGTGTTGTCCACCTTTCCTCTTACAAAGTTGTTGGCTATGAGGAATTTTGAGAGCCTTTCATACCAAGCTCTTGGAGCGTGTTTCAATCCATAAAGAGGAAATTCTTCACTTTCAAATCCATGAGGTTGTTCGACAAACACTTCCTCCTCAGGTAACCATTCAAAAAGGCACTTTTTACATCCATCTGGTATAAAGTGAACTCCATGTGGGCAGCAAGGGCTATCAACATTCTTATATCCAACATTCTAGCTACAGGTGCAAATGTCTCATCAAAGTCAATGCCTTCCTCTTGATTGTATCCCTGAACCACCAGTCTGGCCTTGTTCATTATGATATTTTCTTGTTCATCCAACTTGTTTCTGAACACCCATCCGGTACCTATGACAGTTCTGTTCTTGAGTTTCTGTACCAGGTGCCAGACCTTACTTCTCTCAAACTGATTTAGCTCCTCTTGCATGGCTGTGGTCCAATCTGGATCCTTTATAGCCTCTTTGATGGTCTTAGGTTCAACCTGTGAGAGGAATGCTATGAGTGCACATAGATTTCTTAAAGAAGACATGGTTTGTACCCCTACATTTGGATCAGAGATGGTATTCTCAAGAGGATGTGAGCTTTAATGCTTTCATGGTCTGATCTATATACCCAGAGAAGATTCACCCGAGGAGTGACCCAAAGGAGCAGGTTCAGTGGACGAGCTTCATAGTTTGGTCAGCAATTAGAGTAGTTTCTTCTTCTTGTTCACTCATGATCATTGTCAATTTTCTTGTATTTTTTAGATCTATCTTCATCATATTCCTTTGTATCTCCATCACCAGTGAACCCTATGTCATAATCTTCATCCTGCAGACCTTTCTCAGCCAAGTTGTTAGATTCATCAAAAATAACATGAATATTTCTTCCACACACATAGTTCTTATTAAAAACCTTATAGGCTTTACTATGCGGAGAGTAACCCAAGAAAATTCCCTCTTCACTTCTGTCATCAAACTTACCTAGAGTTTCTTTCCTATTATACTGCACAAAACATTTGCACCCAAAGGCTCTTAGGTGAGTGATGTTGGGTTTTCTTCCTCGAAGTAACTCATAGGGAGTTTTCTCAAGAATGGGTCTGATCATGCATCTATTTAGCAAGTAGCAAGCAGTATTGATTGCCTCAGCCCAGAAATTCTTAGGAAGTCTACTGGCAATCAACATGGTCCTCCCCATGTATTCTAAAGATCTATTCTTTCTTTCTACAAGCCTATTTTGTTGTGGAGTTCTAGGTGCAGAGAAATTATGATCAATACCATGTGAGCCACGGAACTCAAAAAATTTTGAATTTTCAAATTCAGTTTCATGGTTAGTTCTTATACTTAAAACATTATATGCTAGCTTTTGTTGGGATCATTCTAAAAAATACACATAAAACATCAAAGGTTTCATCTTTCGATCCCAAAAATAAAGTCCAAGTATACCTGGAGAAGTCATCAACAATCATAAACACATACCTCTTACCTCCTCTGCTCCTTATTCTCATTGGTCCACATAGGTCCATGTGAAGGAGATCCAGAGGTTTAGAAGTATTTATAAACTTTTTAGATTTAAAAGATGGCCTAACATGTTTCTCTCTAACACAGGCATCGCATATCTTTTCAAAGGTGAACTCAACTTTAGGTAGCCCAAGGACCAAGTCCTTTACTGCCAACTTGTTGAGTTGAGAGAGACTGGCATGTCCTAGTCTTCTATACCATGGTAGTAGATCATCTTCCATTACACTCAAGTATGTGTGCTCACTATGGGGAAGTGACATAATCGATATCTTGTAGACATTGTTATATCTCTTACCCTTTAACACAATTTCATCAGTATCAAGCTTTGTGACAGTGCAAATTTTGGAATTGAATTTTACCTCATTTCTTTTGTCGCACATTTGAGAGATGCTAAGAAGATTGTGTTTAAGACCTACCACATAATACACATCTTCAATAGTATGAGAGAGTGACTTGCCAACCTTGTGAATACCTGTTATCTGGCCCTTTTCCCATTTCCAAATGACACACTTCATCATTGGAAGGCTGTCAGTGAGAGGAAGTTTTTCTTTTCTCCAGTTATATGTCATCCACTATCTAGATACCAATCCTGATTGTTCCCTCTCACCTTAGCCTTCACCAAAATTCACAAGTTAGTTTTGGGAACCCAGACAAGCTTGGGTTCCTTTTTGGTTGAAGAATGATGAATCAAATCCTTTCTTGCCCAGAAGGGGAGAGGGTTAGAAGCTATTTTCTTATTGACCTTAATCCACTTAGTATGGACAGGAGAATTAATCTTTGGCTCCTCTTCCTTCTTCACATTTTTAACAATACCAAAGGTGTTTCTAAACTGAGCATGAATTAAGGCAAGACAAGTGTCTCTAAAGTGTCCTACTCTTCTACAATGAGTGCACATGTTATTATCAGCAATTCCTACATACTTTGGGTCAAACTTAGGGACATGTTTTCTATAGCCAATTCCATATTTGTTAGAGCATCAAATGCCATTTGCTTAGTCTAGAGAATTCATAATTAGCCTTTTTTAGGTTTTCATGCAGGACTTTATTTCTACATTCAGCATCACAAAGATTATCATTAGTAATTTTTAATTCTTTTTCAAACTTATCCTACAGATCACTCATTTTTCCTTTGCCATGTATATCAGAAGACTTCTTATTCTTAGAAGTAAGCTCAAGAACTTGGTTCTTAAGGTCATTGACCTGTTTCTCTAAACTAGCTTTGTCAGATTCAAGTCTTTGATATCAAGTTTGACACAAGAAAGGTTGCTTGTTAGCTGATCATTTCCAGTACTCATTTTATCCATCTCATTCATTAAGGTCACAATTCTGGCCATCACTTGTTTTTTGGGCATAGCATGAATATTTTCTTTTAACTCAGATATACTTACCTGGTTTGCTTCATCTTTAGTTTTTGAATCACTCATGGCCATCATTCCTATCGCTTTTTCCTCTATTTTGGATTCTTCAATCACCATCAAAGCCACTTCGATGTTTTTATTTCCAAAGTCAATTTCCAAGGTCCTTCATATATCATGAGCAGAGATGCAAGAGGACACTCTGAGGATAGTGTTTCTAGACAGGCTTCTGTAGAGCAAGTCCTTTGCTTTAGCATTTTTTTGAACTAGCTGACGATCTTTCTCATCGTATTCCTCTTCTCTTTTATTGCACCTCTTACCTTCACTATCCAATTTGGTTGGGAGAATTGGTGCATGACTGACAATTACCCATAGGTTAAAGTCAGTAGCCTGAAGAAATGTTTCCATACGTAGCTTCCATTCATCATAATGGTGTTCATCAAACAAAGAGGTCTTCCAATGTGTATTCCAAGCTGTATTGGGGATTCTATCTTCACAACTTGGTATTCATCAATCACAGCATAGAGACTTATAGCCTCATCCTCCTTTTTTTTCCTCTTGATCACCTCCACTATCCTCATATTCTGCTAAGAATGCTCATCTTCTCTCGTTTCTCTTTTTCAGCTTGTTCTTTCCTCCGCTCAATTTACCACATTAGAAAGTCCTTGACCATGTGATATAGCTTGCCACACTTGTAGCACCCATCATAGTTAGCTTTGTCGATCTGCTTGGGCTTACTACTGGTCTCTTTCTTAGATGCATTTTAGGAATTCTTCATGAACCTGCTGAATTTGGCAAACATTGCTAGATCAGGATCATCATAGTCAGATTCATCATCCTCGGACACTTTAAGAATCAAGGCTTTATCCTTCTTTGGTTCTTTCTTCCGCAGTTCTATCTTTCTCATTTCATGAGTTTTTAAGTTACCAACCAACTCATCAAGTGAGATTTTGTCCAATTTCTTGGCTTCCTGGACTATAGTGACTTTTGATTCCCATGAAGCTGGAAGAATTCTTAGAAATTTGTTAACCAACTCTTCTGAGGTGAACACCTTTTCGAGTGATTTCAGTTCATTGGTTATTATAATTAACCTAGTCATCGTATCCTGGATGGGCTCAGGCTCCTTCATAGAGAAAAGCTTATAGTTTCTCATGAGCACTCAATCCTTGATTTCTTTACTTGATTTGTTCCCTCATAGCAGTTTGGAGTGCATCCCATATCTACTTCGCATTAGAGCAGACAGAAATTCTATTGTACTCATCAGGACCAAGTCCACAGATAAGGATTTTCTTAGCCTTTGCATTCTTCTCCATCATTCTGAAATCTGCTGCCACAAATTCGGAGGGGTCCTTAGGAACCGTTTCATTTTGTGCATTTTGTTTAGTAGGAATCAAAGGACCTTGGTTCACTATGGTCCATAGTTCATAGTCTTCAGCTGTCAGAAAATCTTCCATTCTTGCTTTCCACCAACTGTAATATTTTTCATTGAACATGAGTGGCTTGGTAGTTCATTGTCCTTCATTAATTCCGGGTGGAGCACTCATCTTGCTTCCAAGATCTCTCTAGGTGTTAGCCGTTTAAATGAGAGAACTTGCTCTGATACCAGTTGTTAGTTTGAGTGCCCGTATGGATTATTAAAGAACTTGGTTCTTTACCGTGTTCCTTAAACGTAATGTACGCAAGCAATAAAATGAACATAACGATTTTTACGTGGAAAATCACCCAACTCAAAAGTAGCAAAAACCACGGCCTACCATGTAGGATTTTCAACCCCAACTCCACTAAACAATGAGCCAAAATGTATCAATTACAAGATTGTAACTAAATACTCTCCAGTGCTTCTACTACTCCTATTTGATTCACAAGTTACTCTAACTTGTAAAGCAAAATACTCACTCCAACTCACTCATTGTTTGTGACACTTGATTACAACTCAATTTCCTAAAATACATTCACTAGACTGACTCGGGAAGAATACAAGGCAAGTAATCAACAAGTAAACAACTTATGACTCTTTAGTTGATGTGTAAAAGGATAGTTCAGAAATCCAAAGTCGATCCTATTTAAAACACAACTTGAGATCTTCTAGGTATCTTATTTATAGTCAGCTTCCTCTTTGATAGGACTCCTACTGTTCCAAGGATTCCACAAGCTTTGGGACTTAGTCTCTAACTGAATTATCCATATCTTCTTGAGCAACGACCCTTATCACTTATAGTAGCCATCTTCCACCAAACTCGGACCTGGATAGCTTTGAAATAAAGTTACTCTCTTGTACAGACATACAAGTATCACTCATGAGGAGCTGATTCTTTCTCCTGAGGAGCTGGTTCTTCAGAATAGTTAAGCAGCTACATCGAAGACCTGCTTCTTTAAACATTTAGTCATATTTTGTTAATCATCAAAATTTCAATGCTCAACACACCCAATATTGGCAAAAGTACCATCGCGTTACTGTATAGAATTTGGGGAATGGAACTGAGATTGACATTTCCAATTTGTTATTAGTCAAAGACCACCATCTGAAGACAGCTTTACATTGCACAATTATGTTGTCTCCCACCTGTGTCAATTTTTCGCTGACAAGATTTGTGGACAATTCAGTTGGTTCCGAAGATATATAAATAAAAGAAGTCTTACAGTAGAAGAAAGATAAAAGCATTATAGAGAATCCAAGCATTATCCCCCGCAAGACAAAATTAAAAGCAGTGAAATAGCTTACCTATTAGCACAACTCTTTGAAGTACTTTTTCCAAATCAAACGAGAAAGATTTCAAATTTGAGAAACGAAAAATGCAAACTTCCCCTCTCGTTCCAGAATCAAGATTATAGGGATTTCTAAATGAATTCTTAGGGAAACTTAATGCTCTAACTCAACTTTCTGAATTAGCATACATTGAGACGAGTGTACCTGATATAGAGATTAGAGAGGGATTTCAAGAGTTTGTTCTGTCAACTATATACATTTTTTACGCTCTCATGAAAGTTTGTTTATATGATAATCTTACAAATAAAATGAAACAACCCGCAATGTCAAGTTAAATTGCACTAGTAAGATTTAAGTTACATTAACTTTACTATACATGCGTTGCACGTGTATTTCGCATCAATCGGTATAAAATATCTACAAGAAAAATAAATTATTGCATACATTGAAAAAATATCTTCTTAACATAAAAAGATAGATGATGAATTTAGTTGAATTAGTTATACAATAGTTGTAACTATAATATCTTGTTAAATAAGATATAAATATGTTATATTTGTATATCTCGCCTAACTTCTCTTTGGAATACAAGTAATACAAATTTGACTATCAATTTGATCAATGACAATATTATATTGCATAAATAAAAATTAAAGAAAAAGTATAAGTTTTAGAAATTAATTGATATTGATAGATTCGTTAAATTTACACATCTAAAAACTACTTCAAAAGTATAATAGTAACATTATTTAAAACTCTAAATATTTAGAAGGCGTATAAAAATTTCCGATAAAAAAAAAACTCATTTGACTATCAAAATTCGAATACTGCTATATAAATGGGGGCGAAGGGAGTATGTCTTATGTTTTAAAGAAATAGTATATGATTGAAGGATAAGAGGATCTGTCAACGCTAAAGGATATGTTCATCCATAAATAATTACATGAGTTATAATTCTTAATTTTAGTAACAAATTAGTGTTAAATATAATATTATAAAAAGTAAGGATGGTTCATTTCTTACATCAAATTAACATGAACCTTGACACTTTTTAATAAGAAATTAGGTTGTATTCAAAGTAAAAACATAACATATTAAAAATTTAAAAGAGTTAAGAAAAGATTCATAAATTTTTGTTTGATAAGGAGCAATGTTCTCAAATTCCCATAACAAAAGTAGTTAATTAGAATTTCCTTTTAATAAATAATTTACTCTTTATTTACAATTGGATTACTTGTTGAAAAAATATTTTTTTTCTTTTATTTAGCTTAAATTTTAGGAAATGAACAAAATCTAATTATTTTTTTGAAGGGATCTTTACACAAATAGCCGGTCATATTCATTATTTACTTTTTTCAGCTATAAACATAGATTATACATTGAATATAAATAATTATACATATATAATACATAAATTATGCATATATTATACCTTCATCGGCTATTTTTAATTTAGGTGGTTGGGTGAACGGCTATTTGGGTTAATTCTACTTTATTGAAAACATATTTTTCTCATTTATTTATGTATGAATTTTAGGAATATTTATTTTATTTTTATTTGCGTGAGGAATTTAGAAGTGTTCTATTTTTATTTTAACTTGTTTGGATTTTTTTTTTTTTTACTTGTTGTAAGTATATTTCATAGTATTAGAAAAGTTGTAATTACACTCAGTATATGCCTTTTTATTTAAATTAAAAGTTGCTAAATACTTTGAGGATAATTCCGTCCCTTCTTGAAAAAATAATTTTTTATTTACGTTTAGGATATTTTTATTTTTCGTAAAAAAAATATTTTGATACTTTGACATAAAAGAAATAAGATTAATGAACATATTTCAAGTGATCAAATTAACAATAGAATTTTGTTTTGCTATCTTTTGGTTACCAGAGAGGAAGAGAAAGTTTTAAAGGCTCTTTTTTTCTTTTACTGCTTGATAAGCAGCAAAATTAAAGTTTCTCACAACAAAAATAGATAGATTTTCCTTCTTACGCAATTTTGAGAATTAAAGTTGGAATACAAATGCCTAACTATTAGTTTAGTCCAAGATACGATTTTCTTTGTTAAAAAGATGTAGAAAAGTCAAAGTTGGATAATTTCAGTAAACTTCAAAAGTTCTAAATATATTAGGACATCTTAAATTAAATAGTTCAAATAAGAAAATTTTCGATAACCTAATTTTTAATTGATTTCAACTCAAATGACTATTTTATTTAATGTGAATACTATTTTAATAGGATAAAAAAGACGAACGATATTTCACTAAGAGTTTTTGTGTTTTTAATATAGTATAGATATATCGTCAATGCAAGAATATTTATACTATTAATGTAGTTTACATATGATAGCAAGTTACCATTTTTTAATAAGTTCTCAATTAATGTTTTCACCCCTGTTTAGCTATAGATTTTGCCAAAAATTTTTTAATTTTTTTTTTACAAATACCTGTTTGTTTATAGATTTTATTCATATTTTGGCAAATTTTTAAATCCCAAAACCAGCTCAAGAGTTTTTTTTGGCCCAAAATATTACCATTGATTTTTTTAAAGCCCTAAACTTTTGTATTTTATAAAAAAGCTCACTTTCTGTTATTATGATCCAACTAATCTATATCTACCCACTTTCTGCTAATTAAACTCACGCAGCTTTGCCCTTCTCTATAAACTGAAGAAAACCTTCGCCAAAATTGTTGTACCAATCTGTAGCAATCCACCGCAAATACAAAATTTGAAGTAATTTGCTAAAATCTGCTAATGTTTGTATAAATTTTCTTCAGATTTGTTTCGCTTGTTTCGTATGAATTTTCTTTAAAGTTGTTGGGTATTTTTGATAGTTTTTAAAACTTATGGGTATAAGTCACATTTCATGTTTTTTCAAAAAAAGAAAAAGTGAAATAAGTTTTAAAAAATTATGTCCAAACATATTTTCATCTTCAAACCAAACTTCACCCAAATCAGATTTTTTTAAAAATAAATTTGGAAATCTATGGCCAAACGCTAGCTTAATAATGATTTACTTGTAATTACTTTATAAAAAAGGCATGATTGTGCAATATTTTACACCATAAAATTTAAATTGATTTTATTAATAATTAAATATTCTTTACACTGTCATTGTGCACAACTTAAATTCTTTAACTATTTGTGTTGTTTTCTGGAAAAATATCCATTATGCCCCCATATAACATCTCTTACTCCATAGATGAATTCGTGTAGAAAATCACATATAATTTAGACTGATATGTTGTTAGCTTAAAGTAGAGATGCCAATTTGCCAAATAAGTTATAACTTGGATTTCTACTACAATTAGCGTGGTTCTTTAATGCTTTAACTCCTCAAAATGGAAAGACTTAGGAGTGACACGTTAGTCTTTTTAGCCTTTCAAATTTAGTTTACAACAAGAGTCACCTATGACAAATCAAGAATGCATTATATAGTTTTTTTTTCAAATTTATCCTTGCTCTAATTAATGACCTAAAATTTTTGAGAAGAGATATAGTATATTTGAAGAGATATATAAAGGGCAACTTAATCAAATAACTCTATAATAGATGTTAATTAATAAAATTTTCTTAGCATGTTAAGACCTTAAAGAAAAATAATATAGAAAGGATATAGCAAGGAAGAATATGACTTTTAGTGCACTGCGAAGTCCCAACAAAGTGCATTAACAAATGGAAAATTAGCATAAGAATGAGGGATACTAAAGACAGTCAAGATAAGTGATAATTACAGATTAAGCAAAGGTATTAAGCACCACAAAAGTCTAATAATCACTTTCATTGACTGTGCTCATTAAATATCAAATGGGGTGTTAATTAATATATGTCTCTCTACAATTGATCCACAATTGTGACATAAGAATATACAATATATATATATACATTGGTGTAAACAAATCTGATCGCAAAAACAACTGTCACGTAGGGTAAAGGAAAAGACTCCAACATTAGAAACTCAGATAGCGAAAGAAAACCAACAACTCCCATTTTGAATATGAATTTTATCCACCAATCGTTCAGTTTCATTCATCTTTAATCTTTCTTTCATAGTTTGGTGCCTGATCTTGTCTCCGTACGGTAACGATTTATTATAGAGACGTTCGCAATAACTACTCACTGAGGAGTGACACGTTATATACTCCCACATGTGAATTCAGAATATAAAATTTATAAGTTTTTGTAATAATCTCAAGTTAATAAATAATATATAGTAGTTGAATTCGCAATCAACTACTTATAGATATTTATTGAATTCCTCAATATAGGATATGAATAAAGCTATTGAGTTCGCTTGAACCATAACTTCTAAACTAGGTCAGCTCCTATATGCTCTCTTATTTTGTTTTTGGTAACACTTTGATTAAACTAGCAATGATAATATATAGACGTTCAAACGATGTCACGGTAACATTATTTGCAATTCAATTAGGAAAAACATTCTCCCAAGAAACAACATGTGAGTGAGATATAGGATGAAATATGACATGACACGTGGTCGTCTAAAAGAATGACATAGGGAACCCAAGATAGGGATGGCCGAAACCGAACGCAGTCATTCCGCTTGTCAACTTAAAGGATAACGTTCATAAAGGTGTGTTAAATACTTTGCGCCCGGTAGCATTTAATAGGGAATATTTTGCAGCATTAAGAATGACGTTTCGTTACAGAGAACTTGGTATTTATGCTTACCGTTACGTTTTTATCAATGACCCTCATAATTGACATTAAAGGAGGACACGATCCTAGGACCTCCTTCCCTAGACAGCTATAAATAGTAAGTTCAGTGATCATTATAATGGACACAAATTTTCTGGCAAAATTTATACTACATGCTATACAAAGCTTAATGTATAGGGTGAAATATGATATGACACATGGTCGTCTAAAGGGAGGACATGTGGAACCCATGACAGGGATGTCCGAAGACCGAACACAGTCATTCTACTTGTCACCGGAAAGGATAATGTTCATAAAGGTGTGTTAAATGCTCTGCACCCGGTAGTATTTAATAGGAAATATTCTGCAGCATTAAGAGCGACAGTCCGTTATAGAGAATTTAGCATTTATGTTCACCGTTACGTCTTCATCAACGACCCTCATAATTGACATTAAAGGAGGACACGATCCTAGGACTTCCTTCCCTAGACATAGCTATAAATAGTGAGCTCAGTGATCATTGTAATGGACATGAATTTTCTGGCAAAACTTATACTACATTCCATACAAAGCTTAATGTATGGGGTGAAATATGATATAGCACGTGGTCGTCTAAAGAGAGGACATGTAGAACCCAAAACAGGGATGGCCGAAGACCGAACACAGCCATTCCGCTTGTCACCGGAAAGGATAACGTTCATAAAGTTGTGTTAAATGCTCTGCGCGCAGTAGCATTTAATAGGGAATATTCTGCAGCCTTAAGAGCTACAGTCCGTTACAGAGAATTTGACATTTATGTTCACTGTTACGTCTTCATCAATGACCCTTATAATTGACATTAAAGGAGGACACGATCATAGGACCTCCTTCTCTAGACATAGCTATAAATAGTGAGATAAGTGATTATTGTAATGGACACGAATTTTCTGGCAAAACATATACAGCATTCTATACAAAGCTTAATACAATCTTGCTTTCTTGTATTTTGATCTCATCATTGCTGTGCCCGAAAATTTTATTCCCGGAACTGTCATCTCTGTTGTTTCGTCTATATTTCAAGGCTAAGTACTGTATATTTCTTCAATTATTGCATTATTTCAGGATCAAATTAGTTCACTTGTCTAGAAATCACGTACAAATTTAATTGTATCATTTTACGGGTAAATAGTTTGGCCCATTGTGGGGCCTAGACAGCCGTGCAATTAAATTGATCCTTGTCTTTTTTACTAACGCGATCTGATTATTTTTGTCTTAGAAAAAATCACAAAAAATGGTAGATAACACTGTTAACAACACGTACAACCCAGAAATTCGAGGGGATCAACCTCATTTCGAGACTTCAATCAGTGACACCCGCAATATGGGAAATGATGCCACGCTGGTGCATGACAGGTAGAACCCTCGATAGGTTCGAGAGACAACTCCTGATGATGCTGACGAGGAGCATGTCATGGATGCGGTGAGGGTCCTGCGAGAGCAACAGGCAATCATTCTAGGCCATCTCACTCGACAGGATCAGGTTATGACAGAACTGAAGCAGGCACTGTCGGGGGCTTCGAATAATGCAAACAGATGAGATCCAATTCCTCCCGTCGCCCCCGCGAACATATCGACACAGAGAGTCGACAACAACACTCCCAGGGTGAAGTTGAATCCGACGGGGCTGGAGGGAGTAGATCTGGTCTCAAAAACGAAAACGACCCGTTCAAGAATGAACTTTTACAGTTTATGAGGAAAATAAACGCCCGCATGAACCAAATCCCAGGCGCGCCACCAATATTGAAAGGCTCGGACTGGAAGAAGTATACTCAATTGTCGTACAAGCCGAGCGTGGCACCAAAACTAATCCCCAGGCGGTTCAAAATGCCTGAAATGCCAATGTACGACGGGACTTCAGACCCACAAGAGCATATCACAACCTACACAATGGCAGTAAAAGGAAATGATCTAGCTCCTCATGAAATTGAATTTGTACTGCTAAACAAATTTGGAGAAAATATCACGAGGGGAGCCCTAACGTGGTATTCATTATTATTCGAACATTCCATAGATTCCTTTGAGATGCTCGCGGATTCTTTCAACAAGGCTCATGCCGGGCCAGAAAAGAAAAATCCCGGAAGGCCGGCATATTCAGGATTGCACAGGGAGAATCAAAATTATTACGAGAGTCGTTACCCGATTCCAGAAATAAAGAATATTGCTCCCGGCTATCCCGAATGAATAGGCAGCTGAAGCATTCACCAAAGGATTAAACCCGATAAGCTCAAACGCTTTCCAGAAGCTGAAGGAGAGCCTACATGAGTTTCAAGCAACAACTTGGGCAGATGTTCACAACCGGTACGAGTCAAAGATAAGGATCGAAGATGACCAGGTCGGTTCTACATCATCGACCAAAGGACGGGAGAAGCGCAGAGAAAAATCAAAAGATGACTACGACGTGGACAGACGGACTTCGAGGGATCGGTTTTTGCCTTACAAGCGGACTGAAAGCCGTGGCAAGAACTTCCAGGCAACAAACAAGTTCACCGTTGACAGAGGAACTGATCGTGGTCGAAACAACAGATCACTCCAGGATAAAGAGATGTCGGGGTCTCGGGATCCTTCTTACCCCAAGTTATCGGAATACAACTTCAATGTCAGCATATTGGAACTTGTGTCAGCCATGAGAAACATTAAAGAGGTGCGATTCCCGATACCTATGAGATCTGCTTCTAGCCAGAGAGATCTCAACTTATGGTGCGAGTACCATGGGACGAACGGCCACCGGACAGGGGACTGCCAACACCTCCAAGAGGAGGTGACAACACTACTGAAGAATGGACACTTCAGAGAATTCTTGAGTGACTGAGCTAAGAAAAATTATGTTCGTAACAGAGACAAAGCGGAACTTCAAAAAGCAGGAGAAGAACCCCCATGCCAAATGATCAATATGATCTTCGGGGGGAATGAGATTAACGGGGTCACCTTTTCGGCAGCGAAGAAGATGAAAATATCGATAACCCATAGTAAATGACTTTAGGAAGACGATATCACTTTCACGGAGGAGGACGCAGACGGATTGTTGTTGCCACACAACGACACACTGGTAATTTCTTTAAATGTGTTAGATTTTAAGATTAAACGTTTTCTAGTGGATCTAGGGAGTTCGGCCAATATCATACAATGGAGAGTATTGGAACAAACTAATCTCGCCGGAAGCATTATTTCAGTAACAAAGCTTCTCACTGGATTCAACCTTGCGAGCATGACGATCGGGGGAGAGATTTTGCTACTCACAAATACTGAAGGGGTAATGAAAATAACTCTCTTCGAAGTAGTAGATGGTGATATGGGATACAACATCCTGGGAAGGCCATGGTTACACGAGATATACCCTTAATATATCACCAATTACTGAAGTTTCTAATGCCCGAAGGAATCAAGTAGATAAGAGGTGATCAACCAGCAGCAAGGGAGATGAATGCAATCTTAGTTTCCAGTAGCAAAGGGACGGCATAGCAATTACAGGAACCGGCACATAATCCTAAGTTAGAAGGAGTTAGCCCGGAAGCAAAGTCGTCAGAACAATATCAGGTGCCAAGATATTTCCAAGTTCCAAAAGAGACGGACGCAGCGAAGTCCACGACGGAGGAACTGGAGCAAGTTGCACTGTTCGAGGAATTCCTTGAAAGAAAATTTCATTTGGGGACAGGACTGCACCTGGAGCTCAGGTCTGGTTTTATTGAATTCCTTAAACTAAATGCTGATTGTTTTGCACGGTCGCATGAGGATATGACAGGTATACATACGGAAATAGCCGTGCACAAGCTGAGTTTGGATCTCAAAATACCTCTGGTAAGGCAGAAGAAATGCCCAATTACTGAGGCTAGAAATAAATTCATCAAAGAAGAGGTAACCCGCTTGCTTAAAATCGGTTCAGTCTGAGAGGTAAGATATCCGGACTAGCTAACCAATGTAGTAGTAGTTCCTAAGAAGAACAATAAATTTTGCATGTGTGTAGACTATAAAAACCTTAATAAGGTGTGCTGGAAAGACTCGTTTCCACTGCCAAATATCGATTAAATGATTGATGCCACTGTCGGACACGAGTTGATGAGTTTCATCGATGCTTATTCTGGGTACAACCAAATCAAGATGAACTCGGAAGATCAAAAAAACTTCGTTTATAACGAATTTCGGTACATATTGTTACAATGTAATGCCGTTTGGGTTGAAAAACACCGGAGCCACTTATTAACGGCTCGTAAATAAGATGTTCGAAATGAAAATAGGAAAGACTATGCAGGTTTATATAGAAGAAACATTCAACATCCTGAGGAAGCACAACATGAAACTTAATCCCGAGTAGTGCGCGTTCAGGGTCAGTTCTGGTAAGTTTCTGGGATTTCTAGTCTCACAAAGGGGAGTTGAGGTAAACCTCGACAAAATCAAGGCCATAGATGACATCCCCGATGAACTGTCAAACATAAAGGAAGTCGAAAGGCTCACAGGAAGATTAGCAGTTTTGAGCAGGTTCATTTCCCGGTCATCAGAAAAATGCTATCGCTTCTTCACACTGCTCAAAGAAGAATAATTTCGAATGGACACTAGAGTGCCAGTAGGCTCTGAGAGATATGATGAAGTACTTATCGAGCCCTCCATTGCTCTCAAAACCAAAAGAAAGTGAAACATTGCTAGTCTACCTCGAGGTTTTAGAAGTTGCGGTAAGTACGGTTTTAGTCCGGGAGGACGAAAGTACATAATTTTCCATTTATTACGTTAGCAAAATTTTAACGGGAGCAGAAAATCGCTACCCACATTTGGAAAAACTGGCCTTAGCTCTCATAGTAGCTGGTCGGAAGCGGAGGCCCTAATTCCAATGTCACCCGATAGTTGTGGTGACTACTTTCCCTTTACGGAACATCCTCCATAAACCCGAGCTCTCGGGTAGATTGGCCAAATAGGCCTTCAAAATAAGTGAGTTCGACATAGAATATTAATCGAGGACTGCAATTAAGTCGCAAGTCTTGGCTGACTTCATGGCCGATTTCAGTTCGGGACTGCTGCCTCTGGCAACCAAGGAGGCAGTAATGGTGTCAGAATCGACATCGGGGGTCTGGACGTTATTTACGGACGGAGCTTCCAACGAAAAGGGGTGTGGACTCGGAATAGTCTTAATCACGCCTTCGGGGGAAACCCTAAGGCAAGCCATCAGAATGATCCATTTAACTAATAATGAAGCAGAGTATGAAGCTTTGATTGCAGGGATCGAATTGGCCCGGGGACTTGATTCCAAGGTTATAGAAATTAAATGTGACTCGCAGGTGGTAGTAAATCAGGACTATGAGATCTTTGATACCAAAGAAGAACGTATACAACAATACGTGGTAAAGGTCGAAGCTCTTTTGGCGCGATTCCGGGAGTGATCAATTACTCACATCCCGAAGGAGGATAACATAGAAGCGGATGCATTAGCAAACTTAGGATCATCAACGGAAATAAAGGGATCGGAATCCAGGACGGTAGTACAACTAATGAGCTAAGTCCTGGATAAGGATGGTTACTATGAGGTAAATTTGACTAGTCTGGTATGGGACTGGAGAAATAAAATAATCAACTATCTCGAGCACGGGAAGTTGCCCGAAGACCCCAAAGCATCATGGGCATTATGCGCCAAAGCTGCACGATATAGCTTCAAGAGAGGCCAATTGTATAGAAAATCCTTCCAAGGCCCACTAGCCCGATGCTTAAGAGCGTCAGAAGCTAATTACATCATGAGAGAAGTCCATGAAGGGATATGCGGCAATCACTCAGGCGCAGACTCTTTGTTGCTGAAGTCGGTACAAGCAGGATATTACTGGCCTTGCATGGAACAAGACGCCAAAAACTTCATACGAAAATGTGATAAATGTCAATGTTGCGCACCACTAGTACACCAACCGGCAAAACCCTTACATTCGATTTTGTCCCCATGGTCGTTCATGAAATGGGGGATGGACATCGTCGGACCGCTGCCACCAGGTCTCGGAAAGGTAAGGTTTCTTTTAATTTTGACTAAATATTTTTCTAAATGGGTAGAACCAGTCCTTATCAGAAGATCGGAGATGTGAAGTGGTCGTTGTCCTGGAAAACATAATTTGGAATACCAAAAGAAATAGCATGCGACAATGGGCCATAGTTTATCGGTGCAAAGTTACAAACTCGAAGGTTTGAAGATAAAAAGGATCACATCTTCCCCTTATCATCCGACGCAACGGTCAAGCGGAGTCAACAAACAAAGTGATTATTCAAAACCTCAAGAAACGGTTGGAAGCGGCCAAAGGCAAATGGCCCGAAGAATTGCCCGGAGTTATATGGGCCTACCGAACAACGGCCAAATCGAGTACAAGAGAAACTCCTTCTTCCCTTGTATATGGTGCTGAAGCCTTAATCCCGGTTGAAGTAGGTGTACCCACTTTAAGATATTTTCGGGCGGATGATTAATCAAACAACGAAGCGATGTTAATCAACTTGGAACTGCTCGAGGAATGCAGGGACCTGGCGCATGTAAGAATGGTAGCTCAAAAGCAGAGAATGGAGCGATATTATAATCGAAGAGCCAACTTCCGTTATTTCAATGTAGGAGACTTGGTTATGAGGAAAGTAACCCAAAATAATCGAGAGCTCAAAGCTGGGAAGCTAGGTCCAATATGGGAAGGTCCCCACCAGATTTCAGCTATCACTGGAAAGGTTCATATGAGTTGGAGAACCAGAATGGAGACAAGTTGCCTAGCAACTGGAACATGGCACTATCAAAAGATATTATTGCTGATGAACATTATTCAGATGGAAAGTATGTGCTGCACTCTTTTTCCCTTCGTTCAGTTTTTGTCTCAGTTGGATTTTTCTGGCAAGGTTTTTAACGAGGCATCAACAGAAAGCATACTACGAAGACAACAGCAATAAGACCTTTGATAGCAAGGCAAACAAACAAGCTTACACTCGGGGATGGTTAGATAATTTTTGGTTCGATAGCAAATTCCCACTGGGAAGTTAAGTTTGCTACCAAAAAAAGTTTACCCAACCGTTCACGAGCAAAAACCACTAGAGGGTTTTAGATATTCCTTCGCTCGATAGCATAAATTCCTGAGGGAAAGTAAAGTTGCGTTACCAAGTTGAGAATTATCTAGCAATTCATTAGTGGAATCTTCGAAGATACAAGACTTCCAGTTTTCCAATTCGCATTCAAACACTGGGAGGGCTGATATGAGGATACGGCAATAATAACCGCCAAGTAAAAACAAGTTGTACAAGATAGCCACAAGTAATGGCAATTTCTTTTCAGCATAACAAATGCTTGTGTATTTTTTGAAAATAGAAGGAATAACATGAAATCCTTTTGTTTTTATCTTATTTCTTGTCTGAACGATGAATAAACTTTGCCATTTGAAGTTAAACAAGTACTTCAAATGTTAGTGCCGTAATGAACAGGAGACGTCCTCTTCAATAGCACTATAAACATTAGAGGGCCCTCTCTAATAAAAACCCTCATGTTAAAGGATTGATTTCGGAAGAATTTATGCCCGAAATCAAAAATGTCTTTAGGGAAAAATATATCCAAAGCTACATATGAAAAGGACGCAAAAAGTAAACTTGTCGCAAATACTTATAGAAACCCTCACGTAAAAGGGATAATGCTCGGAACCAAAGTGCTTCAAGGAAAGCACATTCGAGACCACACATAGTAAAGCATGAACAGGAACACGTGCGCAGAACTCTTGATAAAATGCAAAGATTAAAGACTTACATAGATATTCAAACAAAGTAATACCCAAACGATACTTGAACAAAAATATATCTTTATTTACAAGAACGTGCAAAAACGGTAAAAGTTCAAAATGAGAAAAAGAAATGAAAAGCTAAACTGCAGCGCCTTCGGAACCAGGAGGAAGAGAAGTGTCTGCATTCTCGGGAGAAGTAGATGGGTCCATCGATAGCTCGACATTTTCCCTAGTTTGGTCTTTAGCATCATCGCCTTCCGATCCCTCTTCAATTCCCGAAAATTCAGAACCAGAACCAGAAGAACCAGGAGCATCAGACTGCACCGGGAGTCCATTTTTAGCAGCCACCTCAAGCTCTTGGGCCTTAGCAATTTCGGCATCAAAGTCAATGATACCAGCATTGGCCTCTTCCAAGGTTTTTCTCCTCATGCTGTACATGACATAAGTTTTTTCAACAATGAGGGAAGTCGCTTGACACTTAAGTTCTTCTTTGAGTTGAGGAACCTCGGCAGAAAGGCTTTCCAGGGCGGACCTAGCAGATTTGACGTTGACGTCAAGGTCGCGAACAGTTGAACTAAAGAGCATGTTATGCTCAATAGTTTTCCTGTATTTCTCTTCTAGTTGGGTGTGTTTCACCCCACAACAGTCAACTCTCCAGTTTTGGAGTTCAAGGCTGCCTCTAAGTTAATCACTCTTTCAGCGGAAGCAGCCTCACGATCGGTTGCAGCAAGAACCTGGACTTCAACCCATTTGGCCTTGGCTTCATCAAGTCTAACTCTCAGCGGTCGAATTTCTTGGCTAAGGGTTACCACTTATTGCTCGCTTTGCTTTAAATGAGCCTCCAAAACAACGGTCTCAATAGCTTTGATTTCCAGTTCCGAGAGGCGGATTTGATTCCGTTCAGAAGTAAGTTCCTCCTTCTCACGAATCAATCTCTGAAGACCCTCAGAAGCGAGAAAGTTGGCCTACAAATGAGAAGAAGTCAAACTTAGAATATTTTCATACAAAAATAGAAGAAGTAATGAAGAAAGAAAGGAACGTAGCACTGCGGCATTATGCATGGCGTTGTTCAACAAGCACTCTCCCGAGAGTGCCTGAATCTTTTCTCACTCTTCTGGTAATTATCAAGCTCCACTGGCCGAGATAGCAAGTTGCATCTGGTAGAGACCGAAAGAGTAACGTTCCTCCTCCTTTGTGGATCTTCATAAGGGGCAACATAATTTGCCCCAAGTTCCCATGAACTGGGGACTGTGGAAGAGGAACACCTTCTTCGTGGTCAGGTGCGGCTGATGGAGGTGATGTAGCAACTGCTGATGGAATAGTGGATGAAGATAGAAGTGATGTAGCAACTGCTGGTGTTAGTGAAGGTGGAGATGAAGCTGATAGAGTTGAAGAATGAGAAGCAGCTGCATCAAATGCAGTGTTGGCTGTTGGATGCTCGCCAACCAAAGACCGCAAGGAAGCGGTACTCAGCCCTACAGCACCGGTTACAGCAACTAGGGCCCGAAAATGAGTTGGTATTTTCTACCAAATCAGATTCTCCCCAAAGTGCCAAACATCGTCTTCAGTTGGTGTAACTATCTCAACAGGTCGAGCATCCTGTTGAGATGGTGAGGATCGTTGCCTTCTTGAAGAGAACTCCCTCATCACTAGCTTCTTCGCTATCATTAATCATCACGGTGTCTATGACCGGCTCGAAAGGAGGACCAGTCGTTATCGCCACCGGAGACGACTCTGGGGCATTAGTCTTTGCCCTCTTATTCTTTTTCACGGCCGCGGAGGAACGTCTTCTCTTTGTTTGCTTATCCTAGGGACTCCGATAAGAAGTGTTTGCACTCGAAACATGCCCCGAGATACCTGTTCGAGTAAGTACTTCCTGAAGCAGCCTCGCTGCATCAGCAGGATCAGCCAAAACATCTTCCTCGGGGATAGCAACAGAGCCCGCAGGTAGACATAATTTCATGGACAAGTCAGAAGGGTTCAACCAAGTTCTTCATATGCAAAAAATGGAAATAAGGTAAATTAAAATTACCAAGATTTTTGGCCTTCCACCCGTATTTAAGGGCCGATTTTTTCCACAAATGAGTTTCGGGCGTTGTGACGTCCAAGATCTTCTAAACCCACCGGTCCAAACCTTTTCCACCAGTGGGACCCATCGAGTTGCTGAAGCATGTGAAGGGTGAATAGTTGATACAGCCATGAAAGAATATCTAGTAAAAAAAAATACTAAACAAAGAGCTTACGAGTGCAGTTCTAAGCAACCGGAAAGGATGAAGCCGTTGTCGGAATAATGTCATTGGTGGCAACTGCAACAAACCATTCCATCCACCCACGGTCGTTGTCATCATCCATGCTAGACAGCAAAGCATGGTGGCCATGCTCGCAGAGATTTATCATTCCCACGCGGAAGATTTTGGGGGAATAAAGATTTATCATGTGAGCTAAGGTTAGCTTCTCTCTAGTTTTCTGGCACAAGCGTTAAAGACAAGAGACCGTCCTCCACACTGAAGGACTTACCTGTGCCAAACACACTTGGTAGCGAAGGCAAAACTTTGCAATCACGGAATCAAGCTCTCGACTCAAAGAAAACGCACCCAAAGTAAAGGGATACGTGTAAAAGTATGTAAAACCTTCCTTGGGAAGGATCACTCGCTTTGATAGATTAGGAGCAATGTTATCTAACTCATGGCAGCGGCAGTCTTCCTTCACAGCAGGAATATTGGAAGGACGAATGGAAGAAGGGTACTTACCAGCAGCCCATGTACGAGGGTTAGCAGTAGGAAATTTCTCTTTAAGGTCTTTTGTGGTACTGAGTTTTCTTGGGGTGATGGAACCCACAGTTGGAGGAGCAAAGTCCTCGGCTTTATTCTTGTTCTTTGAAGGACCAGCACGCTTGGAGGCATTGAAAAAGAAGAAGGAAAATGTTTTGTGTTTGAAGAGAATTAGAGAAAGAATAGAAAACAAAGATGTAAATCAGAAGCTCGAGAAATTGTGAAACGCAAAGGAAAAGAATGTTGCGTATAAGTAAAAATTTTGTAGCTAAATTCATGGCCATGATTACCTCGATAATCGGCAAAAGCTGTGCTGAATTATGGGAGGATGCGTGTTTGGGGCATTAAATGCGGAAAGATGTGCATCTAATAAACTGTCAGGAACTTTCAGAGAGAGTTATAGTAATTCCTGCCAAAAAGGTGTTTCTACCAACTTTCCGGTAACACAAAGTTATGTCACCGGAAAGTAGCGGGACTATTTGTATAGGGTGAAATATGATAGAACACGTGGTCGTCTAAAGGGAGGACACGTGGAACCCAATACAGGGATGGCCGAAGACCGAACGCAGTCGTTCCACTTATCACCAGAAAGGATAACGTTCATAAAGGTGTGTTAAATGCTCTACGTCCGGTAGCATATAATAGGGAATATTCTGCAGCATTAAGAGCGACGGTCCGTTACAGAGAATTTAGCATTTATGTTCACCGTTACGTCTTCATCAATGACCCTCATAATTCTCATTAAAGGAGGACACGATCCTAGGACCTCTTTCCCTAGACATAGCTATAAATAGTAAGCTCAGTGATCATTGTAATGGACACGAATTTTCTGGCAAAACTTATACTACATTCTATGCAAAGCTTAATACAATCTTACTTTCTTGTTTTTTGATCCCATCATTGTTGTGCCCGGAAAGCTTGTTCCCGGAACTGTCATCTTTGTTGTTTCGTCTATATTTCAAGGCTAAGTACTATATATTTTTTCAATTATTACATTATTTCAGGATCAAATTAGTTCATTTGTCTAGAAACCACGTACAGATTCAACTGTACCCTTTTACGAATAAACAATGGAAAATCTGGTTAAGCTATGGGAGTTTATCTAACTCACTGATATGTAAAAGCATTTTTTACTCTTTTAAGACACTTAAAAAATAATTACTTAGCTTGTAGCTGTTCATAATAAGTGAAATTCGTAACTTAAAAAATAAAAACATAAGATGTTACAATATTTTAAAATATACTATTAGTATACAAATTCATTACAATGTCGATATCAAATACAGTTTCTAATGTCAAGTAGTATGTTCTAAGTAATCCTATTCTTGGTTTGAGATACAAGAGGAAGTTACAGAACAGGGTTTAAGTTTCTTCTTTACATTCACATGCATCTTTCTAAATTTCTAATTAGTACTAATAGGTTTGAGATTAATTAGGGGGTTGTCCATTCATAAACATTTTATTGTATCAATTTAGTTGACATTCGATACGTTCACTTAAAAGTATAAATGTCGAATTCTAATATACATAAATAAAAAGAATTCCAGAATAAGTATGATTAGACAATATAAGGTGTCGGCTGACAAATTAATCCAGTGATTAGTGACATAATTGTTAGTCTGAGTTTGCAACAGTTACGACTGATACTCTATAAGCAGTATATCATAAGGATGAACAGGATATTACCACATTCTCTGTAATCTATATCACATCCAAAGAAAATTAACATCCAATAGTAAAAGAAAAAAGTCATGTATTTGGCCTCCAAATACACAGTGCAACTTTTTCACCCCTTGAATTTTCCAATCATTTTGATAATTCCTTTTATTTGGCCGCGGCAGCTCGTTAAACTATGTGACGACTACTGTTTGGTGCTAGCAGGGGCCATACGTCGAAATTGATGTATTCACCGTAGCGTAAAGAAACTTTTTTATTATCAAATAATCCAAAGATATCAACACAAAACCTTCCCAAAAATGTGAGATCGGTAATCTTGAAGTAAGGTAGGTAATTATCTGCAGTATAAACTAAAAATTCTTAAACATAAAATCACAAGGAACATAACAATTTGCAGAAAAAGATCAGTCTATTATGAACATTTTATGACAGAAGAAATGAAGCATGATACAAAGTTGTACAGCAGCGACAGTCTAAATAAAATTACTAACATGTTGGTATTAAATATGTGCATATATAACATGAAGCAAACTAAATAACGGAAAACAAATGTGAGTACGTGTACTGGTCTCGCTTGGAACTCACTGACTATAAATTCTAGATTGGTCGGGATATGATCAACCTAAAATTTGAAAATGTCCAGGAGTGGGTCCTTATAGACATCCATCTCAGGCTGACTGTAGTCCCTCTCAGGCTCACAATAGTTCTTGACCTCCATCTGCAAAAACAGCAAATCATCCTCAGCATGCCCTCAATAGTTATAATAAAGACATACTAACAATTATGCATACAGGAGAATGAGCATCCGTTGCATCAGAAAATTCCGACTAGTTAAGTCATAACTGATCAGTTGAATATCTTGGACCTACATTTTTGTCAGATTCATTCAATGAAAATGATGGAAATCAACTGTCAGTTGTTCCCTATATCATTCCTTTGACCACTAGAACACTCAGCTGGTCAATGTGAATCATACCCCTATATCTGCTTAATTAAGTAGCAGCAACAGAAAAAAGGTATGAAGGTTTTTGCGTAACTAATAAATATTGCTATTCTTTTTAGTTTAACTTGTTATAACAGGTTACTTAGTTTCTCCTTGATAACCAATTTTTACTCACCATAGATAATTACCTTTAAAATGATATGCTATTGTAGAAAATTTGTACACTAACAACATATAAAAATTAAGCGCTAATGATTAACAGCATTCATTCTTCGTTCATTATATAAAGGCACAGAATTCTGTCAAATATATCATGTATTACTAGGAGTAAGCAACATCCAAGACATACCTTTCGAATCGCTTTTATGGCGGTCAAAAGATTTTCACTCATCACTTATGTAAACAATGTATCTTCCGCTAAAGAAATTAAAGATTCAGAAATAGAATCTGGTACACTTCGAAGCTTCTCACCACATACATCAGAATCTCCTTCTGATTTACGACAAAACATCATTGGAATATCAGGTAACAGTGCAAGAATATCACAACTGCGGACATGGAAATTGAGTTCTCAACTTCTGTGTTACTCACTTTGATAATGATAAGCATTAGCAAGAAAAAGGCACTGGAAAGGCAACTCAGACTTTCACTTACTAGCAGAACAACACTAAT
Organism: Nicotiana obtusifolia; assembly: GCA_002018475.1. NCBI lineage: Eukaryota > Viridiplantae > Streptophyta > Magnoliopsida > Solanales > Solanaceae > Nicotiana > Nicotiana obtusifolia. The sequence goes on from MCJB01007114.1 coordinate 97,412, forward strand.
GGCCCTAATAAGATTTTATCGTAAAGGCACTCATGGAAGTAGCATTCCACGTGCTTTTGACTGTACAACAATTGATGGATTAAAAGCTATAAAATCAACAGAAGGGATTGGGGAACTCTTCGTGGAACCTCTAGAAGGAGAAGCTTTCAAATAATTAAAGTGAAATATGTAGCAAGTAGCAACTATTTAATGGCTAATCATCTAATAATCTAGAAATCTAAGCTACGCCAAACTCCACCTAGACCAAAGACTCTATCTTGATCAAAATTTATGATCACTTGTCCTACATCATTCAACCCCAGCAAAAATGAACTTGTCATCGAGTTAACCTGTGGATATAGCAGTGCATTTGAAAGATGACACTCTATCGAACCAAGAGCTCATACTTTCACAAATATTTGCGGCATGCAACAACCCTGTTTACCCTCATAATTTAGTTCTCCTTCGAATTCATTTTGCAATGAGGAAAAAATAAGTAAATATCTTGAACTTGTGATGGCTGGACAGCACTAGGAAATCTTGATTTCCTCGATATCCATTTAGCCTTAGAAAAGGAAGCTCGAGTTTGAACTGAAAATCTAACAGCGTTATCGTGACTCCACAATTACATCCAATAGGAGCATGAGGAGGACCATAAGAGTCATGCTCAAACTCCTTTCTTGAATAACAATTACTATCCAATGCAACACCAGCTTGTGTAACCCATGCAACACATCAGGATCATAACTACAGAATGTTGGAAATGAGCCGAAACATCGTCACAAGCACGCCTAATACTGCCACATTCCTATTTTGCCAACTACAATAGCATACTCTAGATTGATGCCCTATTATTTAGGGGTTAATTTGGTTAAATTCCCTCAGAAATCGTCAGCCACACATCTCTTGATCAAAGTCATTCATTCTCTGATGAAATTGATCATTTCCTGCCCTGATTTCTTTCTTATTGTAGCATCCATCCCAATCGTTGTATATTAGCAATCAGACTAAAGAAAACGAGGCTCTTGAACCACTTGATCGAGAAAAAGCTCTAAAATTAATATAAGGAAAAGAATAACTGGTCCTCAGACCACGAGAAAGAGAGAGAACTCAGAATGGAGTTATATTATTAATGAAAATAACTGAAAATGATAAGATTTTAGCAACTATTTAAAGACAAGATAAGTAAGACCATCAAATTAAGACTCCATATGGATCAAAAGTTTGTACTCACTTTCCTAAATTAAAAATTCTCGATGAAACACTCCAAATTAAGACTCCTCGTTAGCTTCTCTTCTATTTCCTTTTTACTTTTTTGTCTGTAAGTGAATACTCTAACAATTTGAAAGTAGCTCATAGTAACAGAACCTGCTACTGCAACTTATTGTAGAGAGAAGATCCAAACACTAGAAGCAGGTACCGTCTTGATTCACATGGTTTCTACTCACAATCTCATCTGCTTTCATTTAGAAGAAGATATGTACAGCAGTGATACACAGTCATCCAAAAGGTAAGCAATAGAGGTAGGAAGATTTAAAATGGAAAATGTGGTAGGACTTCGTGCAGATTTAAATTGCCAAACTTTGGTATAGACTACTGATATACTACATTGGACATGCAGCACACTTCAAAATCTTGATTGAGTTGACATCAAATAACAGAAATATATAACATAAAAAAGATGTCATGCTGATTAGCCCTCTCATAGTGAACCATCATAACAGATATAATAGCTGTTTCAGGCTTAACCTATAGAATACGGAAAAGAATCTAAGGGCAAGTACATAGTAAGAAGATATAGTGGAGGAAATACTAAAAGATTGTTTAACTCACCTACTGGTTCTGGAAGACTTAAATCTTTTCGCAAGCCGTCAATCCCAGCCATAGTTATAGAAGCAAGACCCAGGTATGGGTTTGCACATGCATCAAATGCTTTAATTTCAAAATGGATTACAAGATCATCCGCAATTCCCGGAGGGCTAGCAGTTCTGGTACCTCTGTATTTTCTTTCCCCCAGCAGAGGTAAGCTGCATTTCGTGTCTAAGGTAGCATTCGCTCATAACTGCATGTAATAAATAGTTAGACTCAAACAAAATATTGGATATTTCTAAATAATTTTCAATTAATCTGCATGCTGTAAATCCATAACATAGAATCACCAAGAGGTTTGAGAAAACAAGAGATTTCAAGGTCTAACTACATTCAAGAGGGAACATAGGAAAGAAAGGCAAAAGGTAAGCTTGTCACGTTGCACTAACAACAACAAATCCAGTAAAATCCCACAAGTGGGATCTGGAAAGGGTAGTGTCTACGCAGACCTTACCCCTACCTTTATGAAGGTAGAGAGATTGTTTCCGAATGACCATCGGCTCAAGAAAAGTAAAAATAAAGTAATAGACAAACAATAGCAACAAACAAGGTAATAAGACAATGATAGCAAATGATACAACGAGTAATAATAAAGATCCAAGGATACGAAACTGCAAGAATAATGTCAATCCTACTGATAATAATGACACACCGTGTAAAAACAAGGGACTAGGAATAGGAAAATACAAGACTAGTACTAATACTACTGGTAAGACAAGGAGAAACTCTCGATTGTCTGTCAACCCATCACCCCAATTCTCGACCTCCATACCTTCTTATCGAGGGTCATGTTCTCGGTAAGCTAAAGCAGAGCCATGTCCTGCATAATTAACTCACCTCAATTCTTCTTCGGCCTCCCTCTACCCCTCCTCTGGCCTCGACTCCCGCAACTTATCTTTCACAGGAGCCACACCCACCTTGTCCCTAATATATTCTGTTAGTTAGTTAGTTTTTATGTAAATAAGCATAATCCTACATGGAATAGGAGTAGCGTAGGTATTGTGTAGTGTTGTAAATAGGGATACTTGTACTATAGTTAGGGTACATTAATAACAAAAAAATTTCCGTGTATTATTTCTCACATATTCATTCCTAATCTTGTCTTTCTTGATATGCGCACACATCCATCTCTACTTACCTTGTACTGCTCCATTAAAAGAAATTTATAGTACTAACATAGTGCCAGAGTTAATGATTCTCAACTTTAAGATTTAAGTTTTTTCACTGTATTCAGCACTCAAGAAAAATTAAACCAACAAGTATCTTAATTGTTAAACCTTTCTACAATAACCGTCACAGAAATAAGAAATGGAACTAATTCTTGTACCTCTATCATTTACTTGCTTTAAGCTCTAAGCATTTTACATCGTATTTCAAAAGGTTCTCTTTCAGAAACAAAAGTTTAATCTTATAAAGGTAACTTCTACTTGAAGACTTTCAGGAAATAAAGTATATAAAAAAAATACCTCGTTCAAACAACTGAACACCTTAAAATCAAATTACAATTGTTTTTAGAAACTCTGACAAGACCAATTATCGTAATTGTTCTAGTGATTTCAACTAGAAATACGTTTATTTGGAATCCCAAAGTGATAATAATATAAACATAAATCCAATTTTTATCTTCAGAACATAGTAGTCGAAGAGAAAATATTGTAAATCTTCAAAAAGGAAATAGAGATTCCATTAAGTATAATTTCAGGACACTACTAGAAAACAGGTGAAAAGCGATCGAAAAAAGCGACCAAAGTTGGTCACAATTTGCCCAAAAGCGACCAAAATGGCCTGGTCAGTATTTAGGTGGTCACAAATAAATAGCGACCAAAGTTGGTCGCTAATTTGCGACCAACATTGATTTCTACCAAAAAATAGACCAAACATTCCGGAAACACATATAGAGACCAACTTTGATCGCAAATTAGCGACCAAAGTTGGTCCCTATTTTTTTTTTTAAAATTAATATACTCTGGAAAATAGCGACCAATATTGATCGCTAAATTAATTATTTTTTTTTTTATATATCTGCGACCAACAAGCGACCAAGGTTGGTCGCTAATTTGCAGTTAATTTTTTTTCCAGCAAAATAGCGACCAACTTGAGATCAAAGTTGGTAGCTTTTTTGGGTTCATTTTTTCCAGAAATTGCCTGTTTTGGCAGCTACACCACCTGCGAGGTTACCAAATTCCTAAAATAGGCAGTTTATGCCATGAAAACAATAATAACGACAACAACAACAACAACAAACAATAACAACGACAACAACAATAAACAACAACGAGAATAACAACAACAATAAACAACATCATTAAACAACAATATTAAACAATAACAAGGTATAAAGTTCAAATGAACTTATACATTATATAAGCTGTTATTACAATTCAACGTCTACTAATGTCTACATCATGAGTGTCATCGTCGGATGAAGTGTCATCATCAAGATTATCATCCGGCGATGATTCACGTGACCGGGGAATCGGAAAAGAGCCAGAAGCCAAGACAGATTTGAGCTGTTCTTGTATGGCAGCATACTGAGCATCTCTAAGCTTTTCTCTTTCTTCTCTAACCTTCTCTCTTTCCTTGGCAGCTTCTAGCTCGGCTGTGAGCTTTGCCAAATTCTCCCGCATAGAGGAGAGACACTCCTCATCAAGTTGCTCCGCTTGGGAGGAAGTGCCTATTCCTTGCATTCTACACCTATAGCGGTGAAATTTCTTAGCGGGAAGCCCGTATACCTTCCCCCCTTTTGGACTGCCAGCAGCCTGCGTCCATAGTCTTTCAGCATCCTCGTCCGACGGTTGGATTGGTTCGCCCGATGAAGATGGTGGCTGGCTGCGTACAAATTCTTCCAACTCAGCTGTGAAGCGACTCTATAAGAAAAATTACATAGAATTAGTATTCAAAAGTTATATAAAACTAAATCAAAGTACTTAATGAAAATTGAAAACTTACATGTACAGCCGAGGCTCGGTCCTCGACCCACCTTTCTTCATCCGAATCTTTCTTCTTCTTGACAATATGAGTTTGCTTGAATAACTCATCTTGCTTCTTCGGACGGCCTAACTTCTTCTCCTGAAAAGTCATAAATTTTAGTTAATAAACAGATTAGACGTTGAAAATTAAAATTAAATTAAGCAATTACATACCATTTTCCTCTTTATTGAACCGAGGCTGATCGCACCTCCAATGTGCAGAGAGCCTCCCTTCTCCGAAGCAGGAGCTTTCTTTCCTTGCTCGCTCTTCTTTAGGAAATCTGTGGCTAGCCATTGCCTTTGCAGATCATCCCATAGACGATCTTGCAACCAGGAGGGCCTCGTGTTCGTCCTTCTAGCGTTGGAAAAGCAATGGGACAACCGCTTGCGAGCCTTGTGATGGAAGTTAGCAGCTACCTCCGCACTATAGCGGTGTTCCCAAACACACTTGCTCTGTATTTGAGAAGTTAAGTATTTAGATGGAAATATCATAAATATAAATAATTGTACTGCTTAAAAGAACATTTATACCTTAAATTCATTGAAAATTGCCTCCTTAAGCGAGAATGAAAAATCACTCCAAGTCGTATAAGGGCCATTATATAGCTTTCGAATTGCCTGGGTGATTATCCTCGTAGTAACATTACTAGGGATAAACCTTTAATGTAATTTAAAAAAAAGACACATTAATATCTTAGTAAAACCGTAGAAAACAATAAACGTTAAAAATAACAAATAACTCTTACCCGTCACCCTCAGGGACGATAATGATCCTACCATACTGATCACGATGCACCTCCTCGTCATCATCACCAGGGGCATGTGTGGAAGGTGTAGGGGGGCCAGAGATAGGATCCCGCAGGCGAATGCCTGTAATAGATGGAGTCCCCGATGAAGATGGCTGCGAGCCCTGCGACGCAGCTGTATGTGCCGCAATGGGACATGTCACTGATTGCTGTGACCCGAGTGGATGCGACCCGAGTGGCAGCAACCCCAGTGGCTGTGACCCTAGTGGCTGCAGCGCTGATGACTGTGCTCCATGTGGATGTGACATGGACCGATGCGGTCCATGCGATGAAGATGGCTGAGATCCACGTGGATGTGCGGTAGCTGGACTGTACGTCGGACGTACAATCCAAGGGCCCTGTGATGGAAGACCCGGTGTTTGCACGAATTGTAGGGCTGGTGATGTTGGGGCAGCTCAGAATAGCCCTGGGGTGGAGGAAAATACGTAGGCATCTGCAACTCTGGAACGGCAGGACTAATTGGAGTGTAATCTTCTACCCTCCTCCTAGACGCAGGACTAGATGCGTTACCTCGACCTTTGCCTGTCATCTGCATAATATAATACATATTTAGATTGAAATATATAAAGAAAATATATAGCTATAAACGAGAGTTGTTAAAGAAACCAACTGTTTAAAGCTCATCGTCGTATAGTTCCTCGTCCGAGAATTCTTCTTCCTCGGTAGTTTGAGCTTCATCAGTTGATACTTCTTCCTCGTATTCTGTAATTCTTACTTCGGAAATATCAACTTCTTCCAGTATGTGTTCACATGTTCCAAATCATCTTCTAAAACTTCGTCCACTATTTGGTCAACAGTGGAGATATCGTTTTGATATGCAACATCTAACACATTTTCAACTTCCACCCTACCCACAGGCTTGATTTTGATAACAACCCACCAATCAGACTTATTCCGCCGCAACGGATAAGGAGCATAATACACTTGCCTAACATTATCTGCAATTATGAAAGGATCATAGCGATCATACTCCCTCTTATGGTTAACCTCAATTAGGTTGTACTGATTGTGGACTCTAGTACCTCTTGTTGGGTGTGGGTCAAACCACTTACATCTAAAGAGTACTAATTTCTTGTATGGCCAACCTGTATATTCTAGTTCAATTATTTCTTTGATCACACCATAGTAATCAATACCTCCATCTTGGTTGCCATCAGCACCTTGAACCCACACCCCACTGTTGTTGCTATTTTTATTTTTTGAACAATCCTCGGTATGGAACTTATAGCCATTCACAACATACTTAGACATTGTTCTGACCCCAACCCCAGGTCCCCAAGATATATCTTTCAAAAATTGGTTTACACCATTATTTGGATCATTTACCTACATATTGTTAAAAAAAATTTATATGTCAGCATAACTTTCAAACATTGTTTACTTACGTAGTGTTAGAATATTTTAAGGAGAAACTTACAAATTGTTTGAACCAAGTATCAAATCTCGTATATACAGCATCATGGCCAAATTGACTGACGAAGTGACTGTGACACATCAAACATTTTTAGTAGTTGCATTGAGATGTAGTCACGGTAATTGTTATATTTTGATAACTACTAAATCAATACTTACTTGAGAAATGGTACGACTTCTGAACAATTTAGCAACACGTGAAGTGTAGCTGACTTGAACTCCACATCGCTCAAACCACTCTTTCTAACATCTTTAGAACATCGGCCTGGTTGATTGAATATGGACATAGGCGGACATGACGGATCATGCATAAGGTCGACTGTGTGCCTGTTGGGCCTATTCCTAGCACATGCCACAATACTCTCAAAATAGTAAGAGCAAAAATGGGCAGTCTCCTTTGCAAGATATTTCGCATATAGATCCTTCAACCCTGTTCCTCTGCCTAACGAATTGTTTGCATTTGCCGATTGTCCTATCATAATTTCAGGTTAGCCAAGAACATTAAAATAAAACAGAAAATTAGGAGTAAAAGATATAATATTACCTCTCAAATGGATACATCCATCTGCATTGAATGGGCCCTCCAAGTCGTGCCTCGTGTACAAGGTGGATTGGAAGATGTTCCATCACATCAAAAAACCCACATGGAAATATCCTTTCTAGCTTAGAAGAGGTGACACGAATGTTCTGGTCCATCTGCAATAGGTTTTCTTCCCTTAACGTGAAGAACACATGTCTTTGAAGAACAAACTGATCTCTGTGATGGGTTTCCAAATTCTTTCAGGCAAACCACTAAATGCAATAGGCAGTAAGGTCTCCATGAAGACATGACAGTCATGACTTTTCAAATGACTCAACTTCCCCGCCTCCATATCAACTTTGCGCCCAAAATTCGAAGCATAACCCTCAGGCATCTTCAGTTTTGCAACCCAATCACAAATTTGCCGTCGTTCATCCAAAGTGAATGTATAACTTGCTTTGGATTTGAACACCTTACCATTCTGTAATGTTTGCAAGTGTAGTTCAAGCCGCCTGCAATATTCTTACAAGTCCAATCTAGCCCTTGCATTATCCTTGGTCTTACCTTTAACATCCATCACTGTGTTGAACAAATTATCAAAATAGTTCTTCTCAATGTGCATGACATCAAGGTTGTGACGAAGAAGATTATCCATCCAATAAGGCAGATCCCAAAATATGCTCCTTTTCGTCCAATTGTGAGTAACACCGTATCCTGGGAATCTATAAGGTGGAGCTTCAGTAACTTTACTGAAGCTCTGGACCCTCTCCCAAATTTCCTCTCCTGAAAGTATCGGAGGTGGAAAATCACATTCAATTTTATTCTTTCTGAATGCATTTTTCATCCTTCTAAACTCATGATCAGGAGGCAAGAACTGACGATGACAATCGAACCATGATTGCTTTCGGCCATGTTTCAAAGTGAACGCTTTACTATTTTCCATGCAGTACGGACAAGCTAGCTTCCCAGCAGTCATCCACCCAGACAACATTCCATACGCAGGAAAATCATTAATTGTCCACATTAAATTGGCACGCAAATTGAAATTCTGTTTGGTTGATACGTCATATGTTTCAACACCATCATACCACAACTGTTTTAGCTCATCAATCAATGGTTGCAAATATACATCAATTAAGCTTTTTGAATTACGTGGACCAGGGATAATACAATTCAAGAATATGTATGGACTAGTCATGCACAACTCCGGTGGTAGATTATATGGTGTAACAAACACAGGCCAGCATGAATAGGGTGTTGCAGAAACAGAAAATGGGGTGAAGCCGTCAGCACAAAAACCCAACCGAACATTCCTCGGTTCACTAGCATAATCCGGATACGT
>MCJB01007125.1:1579-20275 GCA_002018475.1 Nicotiana obtusifolia
CCTAGATGGGTAGAATGTTATTGAGAGTTTGGTATTGATTCCATATTCGACAAAAGCTTGATATTTATGTATTTCTTGTTCTTAAATTAATCGTTAGTGGTTGCAAACATTAACGAGTGCCAATTTACGCTATCGTATCTTGGAAAAGTGAGATAGAGTTTGGTAGGGATAAATAACAATAATTCAAGGCCTTAAATCTTGTTTAACAAAATCACTTAGGAATAAGTAGATTTTAAGTTGGCGAATGATAGGGTGTTTCTTAAGTTTGACTCTTTTGTATTCGGAAGAATCATAAGAGGATACATTATCCAAGTGTTGGGAAATATTGGATAATAAGTTAATAAGAACCTATTGCATATCAAGAACGGATTTCTATATCAATATCAAGAACATTCTACTACATTAGGGGGAACACAACCTTAGTATCTTAAATTCATATTTTTTCGTTCAAAGTATTCTCAAATTGCAGTTCTTAGTTTACTTTTCTTTACATATTCAACACCAATTTATTCTATTTGGCTACTTGATAGAATTACGACTAAGTAAAGTATTGCATTAATTGGATAATTGTTTCACGCCTATTCCCTGTGGGATTCGACCCCAACCTCGTTGGGTTACTATATTTGACATCAATTGCTTACACTATTGTTAAGATGTAATTTGAGCGAATCAATGTGATTGGGCCGTTCGCCTTGGAAGTATCTCACTTTTATGGGATCGGGCCATTCGCCTCGCCATTTCTAAAAATACTCTTGTGGGATCGGGCCGTTTTTCCTCGGTAACTTCATGAAATACTCTTATGGAATCGAGCTGTTAGCCTCGGCAGAATTGTGCATAATATTTGACAAGAATCCAGGGTATTAGTGAGTTTTCCTGCTTTGAATTGTGACGACCTATCTGGTGGGGGATATTTTATATACACACTCTGGTTGAGGAGGTAACCGATAATTGAGAGCTTGTGTTTACTGTTTAGAGGAGGATCGTACCACGTAGCTATATTTGTTTACACTGTTTATTTATCATGCCTCATGCTTGTTTACTTTATATTATACTTGATTTATTGGACCTGTAGTAAGTGTCAATGATGACCCCTCGTCACTACTTCTCCGAGATTAGGTTAGATACTTACTAGGCACGTGTTGATTTAGGTACTCACGCTACACTTCTGAACCAATTGTGCAAGTATTTATAATTCTGGTGGTCTTTTAGGCGCAACGGCGCGGCCATTGCGAGGACTTTATGGTGAGCTGCATCCCATGATTTGATCCGCAACATACATATTCTCCATCAGAGTTATTTACATTTTTCTATCTAACTTGTATTCCAGACAGATGTTGTTTGTTTTTGTACCTTCTAGTAGATGCTCATACACTTGTGACACTAGGTTTTTGGGGGTGTTCTAGAATTTGTTTATGAATTGGTTGCATTGATATACTTTTACCTAATTTAATTAAATTGTATGTAAATGCACTGACCTCTCTATCTAAATAAGGTTCATGATTTTAAAATAATAAAATAAATAATTAAGTGTTAGGATTGATTCCTCGTCGTACGATTTGATTCCATTGAGGCTTCTGACTTTGTTTCTTTTCTACTCATTCTTATACGATGTTGAGCGCTTCCTATCAATGGGGCATCAAGGAGTGGTAATGGCACCACAGATGTGGAGGGGTGTTATGTCATTTCAGCTCAGTATTTGTGTTGCCTAAGGTCGAGATTGGAGACTTTTGAATTTGGAGGAATTCTTGTTAATATTGTGGTATCACTGTCTTTGATTGAATGTATTGAGGCTCGTCGGCATGTTAGTCTTTATTTGTTTGCCTCTGGGCGCGGTATGGTGAGAGGTATCTTAAGAGGAAGTTATCCGAAATGGTTTAGTGCTGCGACTTCAGTACCAAATCGGCATTTCAGTGTTGATGACTCGAAGGAGATGATCTTTGAGGTGGTTTCTATGCCTAGGAAATGTTGAATGTGGCGAAGAGGGCTTGATAACATATTATTGGACCTTCAGGTGATGTTAATGAATGAAGGGATTCTTACACATGGCGGATGAGTGTGGACTCAAGGAGGTTAGTTGATTTCATTATTAATGCAACTATAGCAATAACATTGGAGGAGGTCGATATGAAGTTACACAGGTGGGATATCTCCTATGAGCAGGTTAGCGGTTGTGTGGTTTGATGAAGTTCCTACGTAGAGTTCTACTTTTTGCCAAACATGGGATGCATGTACTGTAATGTGAGCTTAGATCGCTTGAAGAAGATGGTATGATTGTTAGAAGGTTGAGCATGCGATGGTGGCTGATAATTTAGGACGTGTTATGATTAGCGCAATAAGAACTTATGAGGAATTTAGCCGAGTGACGGTGGGGGATCATGGTAACTAGGAAGAAGAGGTTGTTGTGGGGTCTCGATCTAGGTGGTTGTAGTGTAAAGCTAAGTGGGGGAGCCCACTGTCTATGAGAGAGGCACGTGGTGGTATTATTGTGTAGTTTCTGGATATTGGTGCATTGGTGGATTAGTTATGACTAAGAAAAATTTGACGTATATGTGTTACACTTCGCCATATCGATTTATGTGCAGATGTTGGGGATAACTTAGAATTTATGTTTCTTATGGATGTGATGTATAAGGGAAAGTATTCATGCGATTGCTTCTCTAAAAGTGTTCATGTGCTAGCAGAGCAATAGAGTATGATTACATAATTAGGACCAAGTCAGAGTGGATGACTCTCAACAAAGTTCTAGTGGGTTCAAGAATTTAGGTATGGCATTTAAAGACATTGGTTTCGTTAGGTGGCTGAGGACCGAGTTTTGCAGCAGTGTCTGAAGAATACTTGGGGAATTTCTATGATATCATCCGATCTATAGTGCAGTGTTAGGGAAATGGGAGAAACAACTTCGTATTCGGAGGAGGTCTTTCAGAACGGGTGTATCAGTTGAGAATGCTATTGAGCGCATAAGGAGGGTATTAGATGACTCAAGGGTATGGAGACAAGGTAGTCTTGTGATTTGGGTCACTCGTGATGAGTGTTGTTTGAGGTCCGTTATGTGTTTGAATGGAATTATTGTTTCAAGGGAAAGTCAAGAGTAAATTGGAAGTAGTTGAGTGAGTTAGTAGTGGCTTGAACCAGCATGGTTGAGGGAAAGGTCGGTTCCTTCAGTGTGGTAAGACTATAGAGATAATTCATGGTTGTACGTGCGGGCTTAATAGCCTCTATGAATTGATTAATTTGGAGGTATTTGATTCGGATGGTTATGTGATGTGTAAATGGGTTCCGGAAGACTTATGGTAGTTTAGACTACGACCAGAGGTTTGAATTTTCTACAGTCATGGGAATTCGGTCGCGTGTTGCGATTGTTCTTCTGAAATAAGTAGAGTGAAAGAGGTTCTAGCTAATGAAGTGCTTATTGTTCAGGGGTTGTGATGAAATTCTTGGACTCTCGTGTAGCGGCATGATAAGTGCAGTGAGCGGCACGGAAATTGGAAGTTGAGGACCAAGGTTGAGGTTCGGTGTTGATAATAATGTCACGAGCTCGGAGGAGCGGGGGAGTATTTCAGATGTTTAGAGTATGCTGGTACTATTTTCCGCCAGCCTGAGGATGGTCTGTTTTTAGGTAGGAGTGTTAGGTATCGAAATACGGATGCTTGTCTAGTATTATAGAAATAGCATGGTCGATAGCCATTAATGTTTATATTTTACTATCTGGTGCTGAAGGTTGTGGGAGTATATCCCACGGGAAGATCGTATAAGTGTGACGTGTTAGTCATTCGATTTTTAGAGATTTAAATCAGGTTTGGAGGTTTGGTACTTCTGCCAATAGGAGAGGTTATGACTGAGAGGCGCTCTATTCCTTTGATTGTGGACTGTGGGAGTTTGTTACGGATTTTACGACAGCTCTTATATGTCACGAATAGGTTCATTATGGATCCTTGAAAGGTTATTGTCCCAGTTTGGGATGATCGGAACCGACTTGGGGTCCGCTATTAGAACTAATGTGAATTGTATGCTCTACATCAGGTCAAATGTGTCCATTCAACATAGCACTTCTTGTGGAGGAGTTTTCGGGTGTCGGATGGTATTCCTGTCATCAGCTATTCTCTGTAATAATCTAATATTCCAATTGGATTGTGAGACAACTTGATTTTTCTCACGTGTGTTGTGGTTCTGTGTAGCTTGTCGTTATTGCACCTTAGTCGAGCTCAAGTTTTGTAGCGCATGGTGCTATCCGTCTCCCCGGTGTTGTAATTTTGCGCATCGCATGCTTTGGTCGACATTTGGGTATTTTGTAGGTATAAGCATTATGTCTTGATGGATACTTCCTTATTTATTGTTATGTGTTGATCGGGTGGTATGCCGCCACGGGTATATTGTTTGGATCGGGTTGCACGCCGCAACGGTGTCATGTTTGGATCGGGTTGCACACTATTATGGTGTAATGTGTGGATCGGGTTGCACACCAAAACAGTGAGATATTGAGTACGGTTCCCTATATTTGTGTTGTTTTTCTTGTTTCTCGTCTCCGAGAAACGTTCATAGCCTTTATTGGCCGTTTTATTCGTTACGCAGGCTAGGTAGTTTTTTTTTTCCAGAGTTCATTCTTCCTTATATGTCATTTCGATTTGTAGCTCGTTAGCGCATTGATGGAATCATATGAGATTTTAGTCAATGTTTTAGGTAGCTTGTTGCTTGAGCAGCTTGTACTGGGTGAGACGAGGTTATTGGACTTGAAATCGGTGTGATCGGGGTTTATGTAACGTGTATTAAAGAGATTTTGTCACTATTCAGTTCAGAATGAGGGTTCTTGCCAGATGGAGAAATTCCGTGAGTTATTAATTAAATGGGAGATTATGAATTCATGCACATCTCTTTCATCGTTGCAGTATTGTGAGAATTGTGTCCGGGTTTATATGAGTTATGAGATATACTACGGGCATCAGGTCAGTAAAATTGCAGTTGTTGAGCTTGGAGGAGGTTATCATTAGTGATTTTGATGTTGTTTGACGTGATTTGAGGCATCGATTAAGTTCGTATCATGTTGGTACGTTTGGATGGGGTCCCGCGGGCCTCAGGTTTGAAATGGATTAAAAATGGATTGAAATTTGGATTTGAGGAAAAGCTAGTTTTGGACAAGTTCTGGTGCGACCGCACCTGCGGAAATTTGGGCGCAGGTGCAGAGTCGTTAAAGTGGCAGTCGAAGCGCAGAAGTGCATCAGGAGCTGGGAGCAGGGGATCGCAGATTTGGAGCTTTGGTTGCATCTGCGCAAGCATATAAGCAAAACATTAGGCGCAAAAGCGTGAGAAGGCGCAGGAGTGGAAAAGGCTCACACCTGCGATATCACAGAAGTGGAGAATGTTTCCGCAAGTGCGAGGTATCGTGCTTGGGTGATTTTCCACAGAAGCAAAAGTGCGGTCGCAAAAGCGACGCCGCAGGTGCGAAATTATTGTTGGGCAGAAGGGTTCTTTTAAATCGAGACTTAGCTCTCATTTTCCACTTGGATGGCCGAATTTGGGGATCTATTTTGAGGAGTTATTCATCAGGCAACACGAGGTAAGTGATTCCCACTCATTGCAAGTTAATTTCATGAGTTTAATAAGGATCTAACATGAAATATTATGGAAATTGTGCGATTTTAAGAGAAAACCTAGAAATTGGTATTTTGTATTTTTACCACGAAATTGGACGTGGAATTATGAACAAAACCATATATTTGAGTTCGTAACATTATGGGTAAAATTTATCCTCAAAGGTTTTCAGAACCTGGGCACGTGGGCCCGTGGATTGACTTTGTTGACTTTTCGAACGGTGTTGAGAATTTTTATAATTAGATTAATTAAGATGTTAGAGTATATTTTTATTGGTTTGCACGTTGTTTGACTAGTTTCGAATTTGTTGGCCATCGATATAAGGTGTTAGAAAGGCGTTGGAGTCGGTTATAGAACTTCAGAGCGAGGTAAGTCTCCTGTCTAACCCTGTGAGGGGGAATTTACCCCGTAGGTGTTCTTGTTTTATGCTACATGTTGTGGGAGATGCGCACGTATGAGGTGACGTGTGTCCGTGCGTATGCTAAAATTCTTTATTATGTCCGGGTAGACTTAGGTTCACGCCATGTTTAATTTTATTATTTGAGTTATCCTTGTCTGTTTAATCCCTTGATTTCGCATTACGACCTGAGACTAGGTTTGCGTAGAGTGACAGAGTCGCTATTGAAGAGATTTGACGAGCTACTTGATTAGTTGTGGAATAATTGTGTTTACCCCCATGAATTTCTCTCGCATCGTGCGTTTTCATCAAAAAGAAGCTTCCATAAATTTCATAACTCTCACGTATATTAGTGAGTTGGGTCAAGGACCTATTAAAGCATCTTATTCTAATAGGATCGGGTCGTTCGCCTCATCAGTATCATATTCTTATAGGATAGGGCCGTTCGACTCAGCAGTATCATACTCTTATTGGATCGGGCAGTTTGCCTCGGCATTTCTATAAAACACTCTTATGGGATCAACCGTTCGCCTCGGCGGTATCGTATTCTTATGGGATCGGGCCGTTCGCCTCGGCAGTATCATACTCTTATGCGATCGGGTCATTCCCCTGGGCAGAATCGTGCGTAATATTTGACAAGAAGCCATTGTATCAGTGAGTTTTCCTGCTTTGAGTTGTGACGACCTATATGGTGGGGGCTATTATATATACACACTCCGATTGAGGAGGTAACCGATAATTGAGAGCTTGTGTTTCTGTTTAGAGGAGGATCGTACCACGTACCTATATTTGTTACACTGTTTATTTACCATGCCTCATACTTGTTTACTTTATATTGTCTTAATTTATTGGACCACAAGTAAGTGTCGATGTCGATCACTTGTCACTATTTCTCTGGGGTTAGGCTAATTACTTACTGGGTACACGTTGATTTACGTACTCATGCTACACTTTTGCACTTATTGTGCAGGTATGTATATTTCTGATGGTCTTTTAGGTGCAAAGGCGCGGCTATTGCGGGGAATTTACAGTGAGCTACATCCCATGATTTGATTCGCAGCATACGGAGTCTCCATCAAAGTTATTTACATTTTCCTGTTTAACTTGTATTCCTGACAAATGTTGTGTTCTTGTTGTGCCTTCTAGTAAATGCTCATACACTTGTGACACCGGGTTTTGGGAGTGTTCTAGAATTTGTTTATGGATTGGTTACATTGATATACTTTTACTTATTATTTTAATTAACTTGTACGTAACTACGATTTATTTTAATACACTTACCTCTCTACCTAAATAAGATAAATGATTTTAAAAATAATAAAATGAATAATTAAGTGTTGGCTTGCCTAATAGCGATGTTGGGCGCCATCACGACCTATAGTGGATTTTGGGTCGTGACACCCACTTTGAAGAGAACTTCTGTGAATCTAAAGCCGTTTCCTTCACCCTCCTAATAATGAAATGTAGAATCCATAGTAATGCAGAAACACTACGAGTCCAAACACCATCCGATGCAAATCCCATATCATAGCCATATACCAATATGGAAAATTCTCAATTGCCACATCAAAATCTTGAATCCATTAGAACCTTCTCGAGAGTCCTCCACTCTGCTCAAATCTCAATTGCACAGTCCAAACGGGCCGAACGACCGTGCCCCATTAGCACGACAACACCCAAAGAAGTATTCCACACCTCTGAGCAACCGAGTGAATCCTACTCTTTGCGCACTGCATCCTTTGCGAATAACAACTCATTCATTCCATGATTCCTATATACCCATAAAGTGTAATACATCATGCATCCAAAAATTTGCTTGGTTAAGTCATCCTCAAAACCAACATCTGCAAGTCATAATCGATCCACAAGTATGCCTCAGACTAAAACCAATACAACACATAACCATGCAATCAAATCGTTGATAGCATACTCCCCCACTCGACTCAAAGCCATAGATCAAAACACTCGATAATTCACAATGCCCATACTCTATTACTACCATAATATCACCGTGAGGTTCAACTAAATCCTACATAAACCCATGTAACACAAACCATATAATACTTCAATTATCTGCTAAGCTTGCATTCATCCTCGTGACGGTTAGGTCAACTTTTCCAAAAAATCCAAACTCAAATAGCAACACCTATAATCTACCGGTAGAAAGCAAACCTCCACACAACATCATAAGGATCACATATCCGTAGATTGCCCTGCAGGTGATAACCCAACTACATAGCTTCAAACTGACTTCTCTCTAAAGCCTTTCACAGCCACAACTACTATGTAATCACTTAATGGTCCTGAGTCTGAACTCACCAACAAGACATGAAAATCTACTTTGTTCCACAAATGAAATAACTTGAAAGAATCTCTCAAAAATCTTCATAACTAAAGACTTGACATATCGACAGAAATCGAGCATCCACTAGTCCTTTTCACATATCAAGCAACCTCTTCTCGTCACATTCGAACCATCCGTTGAACACATCCCGCAGCCACATCCTACTCATTATATAGCAACCCAACCACTCACCGAGCCACCAGTCCCATTCAAAGGGACACCACTAGACATAGAATCCAAAAGCTTATGCCCACACAACTAAAATTACCGAGCCTAGACCAAACTGGGCCTACCATCACCAAAACACAGAAAACACATCTTGCACCTCATCCACTGAATCCACAAGCTAACGATGCACAGCTGATGCCGAGCGCTCATATGCGCATACGAGTGCGTGGAAGGAATTCAAAGAGTTATGCTTCAAGCTGAATCAATTTCGCACGATAAAGAAATAAAGATGGGAAGTTTATCCTAAATGCCAGGTAGCCTCTCGAAGATAGGTACGGATGTCATCATATCGATCCGCAGGACTCTACTAGACACTTGCTCATGACTCGTAGAACCTATGAACCTAGGGCTCTGATACCAACTTGTCACGACCCAAAATCCAACTAGTCGTGATGGCACCCAAACCAACCCGCTAGGTAATCCAATTAACAAATATCAAATATTATGAGATTTATTGAGACAAATGAATGATAAAATAACGTAACCTTTATATATTTTTTAAGGACGGGTAGTCCAAATCATGAGCTACTAAGATTTAGAATTTACAAAGATGATATGAAATAAAGTACATCATTAGTTTGAATATACATGAATAAATTAAAATTCTAAAGCTACCAACCTCAAGAGGCAGTTATGACCGGAATGCAAGTACATCTTTAAATCTAGCTCCCGCCGTACACAGCAACATCAACATCCAACATCTACACGCAAGGTGCACAAATGTAGTATGAGTACAACCGAACTTATATACTCAATAAGTAACAAACCTAATCTTAGTATGAAAGTACTGATGAGCTAGAAAAGGGGTTGGAGTCCGACACCAATAGCCAACAATAGTACATAACAACATTAGAAAGGTGATAAAAGAAGTAACTTAGAGATAAAATGCTCAGCTCGTTCCAGTTTCGGAAAATAGGCATGCTTTTCAAGTATATTAGTGAAAACATAATTTTTTTACTGAAATCACCAAAACATGAGTAAGTTTGTAAAACTATGATTTTTCCCAAAACTTCAACAGGTTAATGTTTCATTTCCAAATAGCATGAGGAAATACATCTATATACCTACATGTCAATGTGTATGTGAGGTCATAAATGATGCAATACTGTACAACACGAGTCATAAATGTATCTTTGTGCCTGTATGTCAAGTGTGTATGTCGAATGTAATGCGACACAGTGATAAATCCATATGTATACTCTCAGAGTATCAATTATCTCAGTCCTCCCAGTCACTTAGTCCTCCCAATCACTCAGTTCTCACAGTCACTTAGTCCTCTCATCCAGTCGGCACTCACGCTCGGGACTCACACTCGGCACTCGCACTCAGTAGGTAACTGTGCTTGCTGTGGGTGTGGGTGTGCAGACTCCGGATGGGCAGATCCATCCCAAGAGCTATAATAATCCAATAATGGCAAGAATCAATAATACTTGCTGCGGCGTTCAGCCATATCCCATCACGAATCAATAATACATGTTGTTACGTGAAGCCCGATCCCATTAATATCCTCACAATTAGGCCCTCGGCCTCACTAAGTCATCAATCTCTCTAGTCTCTCGGGCTCACAATGTCATGAAAATCAGCCTTACATAATTATGTGATGTATCAATAAATGTTTAACAGAAAATGAGATATGATATGCAAATGAATGAGTATGACTGAGTATGTAATTGCAATGTACACAAATAACTCAACAACAAAAATGAGCTCAGTGGGTCCCAACAGGATAAGCATATAGCCTAGGTATGGTTTCTAACATGGATCACAGCTCAATTACTCTAGCACGTAGAGATTTCATAGATACAAAGAAGATTAGGTAACTACACAGTACCATACAAATAACCGAGTCATAATTCACACAGTGCACATCCACATGCCTTTCACCTAGCATGTGTGTCACTTCAACACGAAACACATATCATGTATATTCAGGGGTTCATACCCTCAGCACCAAGTTTAGAAGTGTTACTTACCTAGGACAAGCCAAACGACACTCCAACAATGCCATCCCATGCGTATCGACCTCTATACGTCTAGAAACTAACCAAAAGCAACTCAAATACATCACATAATGCCTAAGGAAACAATTCCAAATGATAAAGGTCGAATCTTTAATAAAAAGTCCCAAGTCAACTAAAAAGTCAAACGCGGTCTTGCACCTCAAAACCCGATGAAACTCACAAAATCTGATTTATCCATTCAATTACGAGTATAACCTTACTAGATTTGCTCGAATCCGATTCTGAATATATGTTCAAAACTAGAAAATTCGCTCTTTAAAACATTAGACAAAAACCACCAATTTTCCTTTTGAAATCATTAACCAAATACCAAAAACAAGGATAAATTCATGAAATATAATCAAACAGAGTAGAGAGCACTTACCATAATCCTTTTGGTGAAAATCGCTTCAAAATTCGTCTCAATCTGAGCTCTATACTTCCAAATATAATTTAAATGACCAAGACCTCGATTTAAAACATCTGCCCAGCAATATTCGCATTTGCGAACAAAGGGCCGTTTCTGCGGTGTCGCTTTTGCAACAAAATTTCCGCTTTTGCAGAAAACACTAGAGGTCTGCTCTTTCGTACCTGTGCAACAAGCCCCCTTCTAAACAAGCATAGGTGCGACACAAAACACGCTTCTGTGCACATACCCGCTTTTGTGATCAGAGCTTTCGCTTCTGCGCTACTGCAGATGCGGTCCATTTCCTCGCTATGCAGAAATCCTGCTACCAGCTTTACTTTGCATCTTCGTTCACATTACCACATTTGTGGCTCCGCACCTGCGCCCAATATTTTGCACGTGCTGTCACACCAGGTCCAGCAAAGGCCAGCCATTACACATAAATGAAAGATGATCCGAAACACGTCTGTCACTCACCAGGCCCCCTCGAGACCCCCTCCGGATGTACGAATGAACCAAAATTTTAATGAACTTTGAACTTTGAACTTCCAAAACTCACACTGAAATATGTCAAATCAACTCAGAACGAATCCAAATTTTGCATGCAAGTGTCAAATAACATAGCGAAGCTATTCAAATTTCCAAAATCACAATTCGATCTGATATCCTCAAAGTCAACTCTCGGTCAAACATATGAAACTTTCCAAACCTTCAAATTTCCAACTTTCGCCAATTAGCTCCGAAATTTTCTAGAAATATCCAAATGAATTATCTGGATACGCGCGAGTCCAAAATTACCATCCGGACCTATGGTAACCATCAAAATTCTAATCCGAGGTCAAATACTAAAAGTCAAACTTGGTCAACTCTTCCAACTTAAAGCTTCAATTATGAAATTCATTCTTTCGAATCGATTCCGAATAACCTGAAAACAAAGTCGACGATTCACACAAGTCATAATACATCATATGGAGCTACTCATGCCCTCAAATTACCGAGCAAAGTGCAAATTGCTCAAAACGGTCAGTCGGGTCGTCAAGTTTCTATTATCTTCGTCGTTGGTTGTAAATTATAATCCTTTCGTTGTTAGTCCAATATTGACGTTCTTTCCATTATTAGTTTTATGTTATATCTTGTACAGGTTTTTACGCCTAGTAGGTGTCTCGACCTAGCCTCGTCACTACTCCACCGAAGTTAGGCTACTTACTGGGTACCGTTGCGGTGTACTCATGCTATGCTACTGCACATTTTTGTGCAGATCCAGGTACTTTTGATTGTGTTATTGAGAGTTGTGTCTGCGCGGATGGAAACTTCAAGGTATACCTGCTTAACGTTTGTAGGCCTCGGAGTCATCTTCAGTTTTCTTCCCATTACTGTTTATCCTTTTATCAGACAGTGTTGTGTTAGAGGTTTTAGTACGTTTCTGTAGAGCTTGTGACTCAATTTCACCGAATTTTGGAAATGTTGTATTGTGATTTTGCATTGGAGCTATTATAAGACTTATCATCTTTATCTCATATTTTTAGTCGTTATTTCTGTAATATTTCCTTGTTGATTAGGCTTAGCAAATTTTAGAGATTAGTGACATCACGATATTCTAAGGTGGAAATGGGGTAGTGACACCTTATAAGGCCATTCTTGTCAATCTCCCGACTTCTCCGATCCAATTTTCACTCATCCTAACAGAGAGCTCTAAATTGCTATAGGAGAATAAACTTCAATAATATGCACAATGCTAAAGAGATAAAACATTTTTTATTACCTTCAATGAAAAATAAAATAAATATTTATTAACTTACCATATGTCAAGTGAAATTTATCATTAACCTACCTTAAAATAACGTTCAGATAATAGTACTATTATCATGTAATCACTAGTGGAATATTAAAATATTGTAATGCATCTCCATATAGTAAGACAAGAATTACATAACAAATGAATTGCCTTAATTTTATTTAACTGGTTACTATATTTTAGCTAGTGGACACTTACAGAAAATACTATAAAAAGGTAGTGGTTTGCTAGAAACTATATCACTGAAGTAAAAAAGTTTTCGAAAAGAAATGGCACTTCCTAAAAGTATTTTACTCATTATTGGTGTTGTGGCAACTTTGTTCTCCATAGCTTTAGCTACACCAGGGACTGCCACATTTTATACGAACTATGTTCGTAAGTATTTTCTTTTCCTTTCTTTAAAATCTTAATAGACCCAAACAAAATGGAATTTATGTTGTATACATTGAGTGGTGTTAACTTTGTTTACTCTATAAGTAAATTTTAATTTATAGTATCGGGTTAGTTATCATTTTATCATATTCTCATAATTAATGCTTATTGAGATATTTACTTGCAATTACTGCACTATATATAACCTGATATGTTTTATATTATCAATGCAAAAATTTAAACTTAAAAAAACTTTCTTGATAAGACAAAAAGTATGAAAAGTGATAAACGTATTTCTCCATGTGAAATAATAAAAAAAGAAAAAGACTCTTGATCATACATGAGTATATTTACTTCAGAAATAGAATAAGAATAATTTTTTTATTCAAGTGAGAAACAATGCAAATATCTCATTCATTTATTTGCTTGATACTATTTTTTTTTCCATATAATTGATGCTGAACTTGTTTGGAACTAAGGCACAATTGTTATTGTTGTTGCAGCTTCGGCATGTTATGGAAATACACCTGAAGGTACCATCATAGCGGCAGCAAGTGACCCTCTCTGGAATAATGGTGCAATATGTGGCAAATTTTTCAATGTCACATGCACTGGTCCAACAAATCCAGTGCCACACCCTTGCACTGGCAAGAGTATTGTGGTAAAGATTGTTGATCATTGCCCTGGATGTGGTGGAACCTTAGATCTATCTAAAGAAGCTTTTTCAACTATTGCTAATCCTGTGGCTGGTATTATTAAGATCGACTACGTCCAGTAAGTAACGTTTTTCCACATACGTGTCTATACTCATTAAAAATATTGAATTCAATTAAACCTTTTAACTGTGTGCCGTATCTACCACTGAGTAATTTGTTCTTTGACTTTCAGGACTTCCTGAGGGCATCAAAGATGGCGCATGAATTCCAATCTATTGTATATGCCGCATTTCGAAGTATACTCCATAGCGAAGTTGATTTGATAAATAAATCAAAACAGAATCATGTACTTGATCAATTCTAAGAATAAAATTTATCTTTTTCTTTTCTCTTTGTTTTATGTTTGAAGATAATTTAAGTATGCTTTATCAAGTGCAAGCGGTTTACTATATAATTATATCAAACAATTGATAATCATATACAAAAGGTAATTCAGAAGAGTAACTTTTTCGTAACATATACTCATCAAATTAGATATTACTTTCTGTCTATATTATATATCCTTCTTTTGATATTTTAGCAAACCATATAACTAAGAAAGACCCCACCAGGTCGATATGAGCATTTCATTTCGTTCAATGGTTCTAGGGCATGAGTAGTTTCGTATGATGTATTATGACATGTGTGTATCATCGGCTTTACTTTTCGGGTGATTTGAAATTGATTTTGAAGAATGATTCACATTTTAGAAGCTTTAAGTTGGACGAGTTGACCAAGTTTGACTTTTGTGTATTTGCCCCCGGATCAGGGTGTTGATGGTTTCGTTATGTTTGAATGGTGATTTTGGACTTGGGCGTACTCCTGGATTTGCATTTGGATGTTTCTAGAAGGTTTCAGCACTATTTAGCGAAAGTTGGCAATTTAAATCTTTGAAAAGTTCATAGGTTTGACCAGGAGTTGGCTTTGATGTTATCGTATTCGAATTGTTGTTCTGGAAGTTAGACTTGGTTTGATATTGCATTTGGAACTTGTATGCAAAATTTGGATTCATTCTGGATCGGTTAGGCTTGAATCGGATGCTTGGTTCGAAGTTTGAAGTTTATGAACTTAAGAAGATCTTAATCGACGATTCGTGGTTTCGATGTTATTATTTGTGATTTGAGGCCTCGAGTAAGTCCGTAATATGTTTTGGTACTTGTTGGTATGTTTGGATGGGGGTCTCGAGGGGCTCGGGTGAGTTTCGTGGTGATTTCGGACCATTTCTAGGACATTTTTAGCTGTTGGTTTTTGGCTACAGGGGTGCCCATCGCGTTCGCGGACTTCCGTCACGTTCGCGAAGAGCAAAATGGAAAAATTGGACCTGTGAATCGCATTCGCGAAGAAGAAATTCTGCTATCACTGAGCTGACTTTGGAAGGTTATATCTTGCAATTTATAAGGAATTTCGAGATGCTGCAAAAACAAAAGTTCTAGCCATTTCTGTCTAGTTTTTCAAAAATCGAGCTGTTTTTCATTTAGAGTTTTGTAAGAAAAGTTATGGCCATTACACTAGAGGCCGTCTGGAAGTGATGGGCAAGTGTTTTGGAATTTGTTCATCACGATCGCGGGGACATGACTGTGATCGTGAAGGGTAAGAACAGAGCTGGAATTTTTTTGAATCGCGATTTCGGAGTTGGAGACTATGATCAGGAAGAAAGGACCCCTGGCAGTGCATCAAAATATCAAATTTTGGGATTTTGAGTTCATTTTCTTCACTTTTTGAGTTCTTGGAGCACAAGTAAGGCGATTTTGGAGAAGATAAACACCCAAATCTAGAGGGTAAGAAATTTGATATTTGTTTTGATTATATATTTTATTTTTTCATGGATTATTAACCTGAATTAAGGATTTGAAGAGAAGAAATTTGGGGGGTTTTGTCTAAACTTTCCTAAGGTGAATAATTGAGTTTTGTACATCGATTCGGAGTCAGATTTGTATGAAATTCGTATGGTTGGACTGATAATTGGATGGGTTGTCGAAATTTGTGAGTTTTGTTGGGTTATGAATGCGGCCCCAGGTTTGACCCTTTGGTTAATATTGAGCTTTTAATTAAAGATTCGACCTTTATCGGTTGAGTTTGTTTCCTTTGGCATTATTTGATAATTTTAAGTTGATTTTTGCTAGTTTCGAGCCGTTTTGGAGGTTTATTTGCACGTGATGGTATTTCTAGAGTGTTGTTTGGTTTTCTCGGTGTTTGTTTTGATTTGTTTGAGATAAGTATCTTATCTAAACTTGGTTGAGGCACTAGTTTCCTGAATTATCTGTGATAGCTACGTTCTATGAGTGCGCATATGTGTGAGGTTTGAGCCCATGTGCGAGCACCGGAGAATTTATCCATGCTTGGGGTAGTACTTAGGTTATGATATGCCTAGAATTGACTATTAATCTTTAAGCTATAATTTTTCTCATATTTTTAACATTGTTGTGAACTATTTGAACTATATTTGAGGTTACGAAGAGGCTAATTTCCTGAATAAGCTTGGTAATTACTAATTATGTGATGAAATTGCCGATTTGAGTTATGATAGCACACTTCGCACATGCCTACACTTTAACATGTTATTATACCAGTCCAGGAGCATGAAATCAAATATTTATTTATCATATAAATGTGTTCCTGTATACTTGCTTCTGTGTGATGTGATTTGGAATGGATGTTTATGACCACGCCGGGTAGATTGTGTTGTTATGCTTGTGACCACACTGGACTTATTGTGTTGTTATGCCATTGTGTTGCTATGCATGTGACAACACCGAGCGGATTGTGTTGAAATGCCTATGACAACACCGAGCGGATTGTGTTGATATGCTTTTGACCACTCCGGCGGATTGTGTTGATATGCTAGTGACCACGCCAAGCGGATTGTGGTATAGCATGTGACCACACCAGGCTGATCCATTGTATTGAGCCTATGACCACGCCGGGCGGATTATGATATTGAGCCTGTGACCACGCTGGGCTCGTAGCACATTGAATTGGCCGTGCTTGCGTGTGGATAAGGATCCATCCCCCTAGAGTCACCCTCTCATGTTTCTCTCTTGATGGCGTACACACGGATTGTGAGAAACCGATGAGTTTCTGGCTGAAGTGAGCTTTGAGATAGTTGGTTACTGTTATTTGATCGGGTTGCGCACCGCAACAGACTGATATATAATTATTGCATTTCATCTTTACTTGCAATTTCCTTGACTATTTACCAGATTTACTTGCATATCTTCCTTATATGCTGGATTGTTTACTGAGCAGAATACTTTAAAACAAAGAATTGCAAGCACCAAGGTAGTTTTACATGAGATTTCTGGTTTTGATCATATATCTGTTCTATACTTGTTGGAATTATGAACTGTACAGGTGATAACAAGTATCATATATAGTTCTTGCTTATTTTACCTCGCCGTGGTTAGTTAGGTTACTTATCAAGTACATGGGATCAGTTATACTCATATTACACTTCTGCACCTTGCGTGTAAATTTTGGTGTAGATGTTGTGTATGGCGGGAGCTGGCATCGAAGATGCACACACGTTCCAATTATGGCTATCACTTGTCCTTGGTATCTTTAGAGTCGAATTCTGTTCAAATACATTCGAAACAGATGTTGTAATTACTTCATTTAAGTTTTGTAAATCTAAGTCTTAGTGGCTCATTTCTTGTACTATTAGTCCTTAGGTTATTGTATAAGAATTCATTTATTTCATCATTTATTTCATGTTAATCTCATTTGGATTGTATTTATGGATAATTGGCTTACCTAGCAGGTTTTGTTAGGTATCATCACGGCTAATTGGATTTTGGATTGTGACAGTTTTGGTGTCCGATTCGTGATTTTGGATGTTATCTTGGTATTTTGATCACACGAGCGAGTTCTTATAATGTTTACGCACATGTGTTGATGTTTGGTGCGGAGCCTCCAGTGCTAGGGTGAGTTTTGAAGGCATTTCGAAGAATTTTGTGCAAGGTTCTTTTTCAACTGGTGTTTTGTCCTCGCTAGAAGAAAAATGACTTTTTGTTGGTGGATAGGAAAAAAGAAAAAGTTGTCATAATAGACTTTTCGTGGAGAACTTAGGAACGTTAAGAAATAGCTAAAACTTATTCGCGGAGACCACTGAAAATTGCTAAGAAGTTTTCTTTTTGTTCAAGAACACGATTTTCAGAAACCCACTTTGTTAGTAAAGGAGATGAAGAAGAAACCATTCAGTTGGAGTCCTTCTTCTTTGAATGTTTAGAATAGGGTTTCTCTAGTAAAATAAACAAAAGGCTAAGAGTTTTACCTTTATTTATTTTTAACTTTCAAAGTGAAAAAGATCAGTAGCGACTAAATGTCCACAATTAGTCACCATAAAAGTTCCATGTGTGTGGTGACCTTGACCAGTCGTGACTCATACATTTTGTCAATGTTTGTTTGAAGCTGAAAATGTAAAATTAGTATATTCACGAAAGTTTAAGTATAACTGTCAGTAAAATATTACTTTCTATGGTGACTAGTAGTTCGCCACTAACACTAAGACCAATACTTTCTAAAGGTCACCATGAAAGCTCTTATCCTTTTAGGCAAGCTGTTTTTCTATAGTGATTGTATTACAAGGTAGATAATCAAATCTTAACCAATTAAGGTTGAAATTTCGGTATCCAATGAACCAACTAATTTTGTTTTTCAACTACTTCGTCCTAAAGTCCTTAAGCTACCGCATTCCATTTTAAGCACTCAAAATACTGCATTCGAGATACCCATTATGAAGAGACCTCATATGAATTTACAGTTGTTCCTTTTACCTGTCTGATACATAAATGTAGAATCAATAATGATAAAGAAATATGGTGAGTCTCGACACCATCCAATGCAAATCTTATATCTTATCTATATACAAATGGGG
>MCJB01007125.1:20295-42450 GCA_002018475.1 Nicotiana obtusifolia
GGGGGAAATCCTCAAACGCCATGTATGAATCTTGAACTCATTAAATCTATTCTCGAGAGTCATCCACCCTATTCTAATCTCAAACACACCACTCAAACGAGCCGAACGACCAGTGCCCTATTAGCATACCAACACCCAAATAAATAACCCCACCTTAACTTAACCAAGTAACTCTCTTTTCTTAGTACTTTACATCCACCACGAACAACAAACCTAAACCATTCCTATACTTCCATATATCTATAGGGTGTAATAAATCATGCATCCAGAAATTTCGTTACTCGAGTCCCCCTTGAAATCAACTTCTTCAAGTCATAACCGATCCACAAGCATGTCTCAGGCCAGAACTAATATAACACATAACCATGAAAGCCATTCGTCGATAGAAGACTCCCCCAATTGGCTCAAAGCCATAGATCACAATATCTGATAACCCAGAATACTCTTACTCCCTTACTGCCATAATTTCGCACTGCAATTCAACAAAATCCTTCATGAATTCATGTAGCACTAATCATAAAACACCTCAAATCTTCTGCTAAACGCACATTCATTCTTGTGATAGTTGAGTCAACTTCCTCGATCCAAACTCAACTTGCATCATATGTAACCCACTGATAGAAAGAAACTCCCCATACAAACATCATAAGGATCATACAACCTCAGAACATTCTGCAGGAGATGACCCTCCTGGTTAGCATCAAACTAGCATCTTTATATGCCTTTTCACGACCACATCTTCTACCCTATCACTTAATCTTCTCGAGTTTGAACTCGTCAAAGAGACATAAGAATCTTTATCATCCCATAAATGGACAACATGAAAGATCCCTCAACACGCTCATAACTCGAGAATGTACAACACATCAAGATTAGCAATCAAGCACCTAATAGTTCTTTTTGCATTCCAAGAAACCCTTATCATCTCATCAAAGCCAACCGAACACATCTTGCAGTCATATCATACTCATCGTATAGCCATCCAACCGCTCACACAACCATAAATTCCACTTCTAGGGACACTATCAGACTTATAAGTCCAATAGCACATTCTTACACAATTGAAACTACCAAGCCCAAGCTATGGTCCAACCCTTGCCTCAAGTCCTCTAGACTGGTCCATCGCCAAAAGATAGAAAACACATCTCGTACCTCATCCATGGAATCACAAGTCGTCAATGCACAAGTGATATTAAGTGCTCACATAGCATACGAGTGAGTTGAAGGAATTCAAGGAGATATGGTTCATACCGAATCAATGTTGCGCGATAAGGAAAGAAAGATAGGAAGTTTATCCAAGATGACTTGTAGCCTCTCGAAGATAGGTACAGACGTCATCATACTGATCCATAAGAAACTGCTAGACACTTGCTTATGACTCATAGAACCTATGAACCTAGAGCTCTGATACCAACTTGTGACGACCCAAAATTCAACTAGCCATGATGGTACCTAATCCAACCCGCTAGGTAAGCCAATTATCAATAAACACAATCCAAGTTAGATTAACGGGAAATAAATGATGAAATAACTGAATTCTTCAACAATAACCCAAGGACTGGTAGCTCAAGTCATGAGCCACTAAGACTTAGATTTACAAAACTGAAATGAAATAATTACAACATATGTTTGGAATTTACATTAATAGAATTCGAATCTAATGCTATCGAGGACAAGTGATAGCCATAACTGGAATATGGGTACATGTTCAATGCCAGCTCCTGCCATACATAACAGCATCAACTCAAAAATCTTCAGGCTAGGTGCAAAAGTGTAGTATGAGTACAACTGAACCCATGTACTCAATAAGTATCCTAACTAACCTCGGCGAGGTAAAAGAATCCAAAACTATAAATTATACTTGTTATCACCTGTATAGGTCATAATTTCAACAAGTATATAACAAATATATTATCAAATCAAGAAATCTCAAGTAAAACATCCTTGGTTTTCACAATTCTTTGCTTTACAGTATTCTGCTAAGTCAACAATCTAGCATATAAGGAAGATATGCAAGTAAATCAGGTAAATAGTGAAGGAAATTGCAGGTAAAGATGAAATGCAATAACCACATATCAGTCCGTTGCGGCGCACAACCCGATCTAATAACAGTAACCAGCTCTCCCAGAGTTCACATCAACTAGAAACCCATTGGTTTCTCATAATCCACGTGTACACCATCAAAGGAGAAACATGAGAGGGTGACCGTCAGGGGACAGATCCTTATCCACACGCAAGCACGGCCAATTCAATGTGCTACCAACCCGGTGTGGTCATAGGCCCAATATCATAATCCGCCAGGGTTCATCACAAGCTCAATACAATGGATCCACCCAGTGTGGTCACAGGCTATACCACAATCCGCCCGGCGAGGTCATAAACATATCACTGCAATCCGCCCAGCATGGTCACCAACATATCAACACAATCCGGTGTGATCTAAGTCGTAACAACAAAATCCATCCGGTGTGGTCACATGCTATATAACAATCCTCCCGGTGGGGTCACACGCATATCACCACAATATGTCCGGCGTGGTCACATGCATATCAACACAATTCGACTGGCATGGTCACAGGCATAATAACACAATTCGTCCGACGTGGTCACAGGCATAACAACACGATCCGACGGACATGGTCATAGGCATAACAACATAATCCACCAGGCATGTTCACAGGCATAACAAAACAATTCTCCGGATGAGGTCATAGGCATAACAACACAGTCCGCCAGGCGTGGTCACATGCATCTAGTCCAAATCATATCACACAGAAGAAATTATACAAGAACACATTTATAAGATAATAAATATCATATTTCATGCTCCTGGACTGGTATAATAACATGCTAAAATGTAGGCATGTGCAAAGTGTTCTACAACAACTCAAATCGGCAATTTCATTACAAAAATAGCAATTACCAAGTTTATTCAGTGAATTAGCCTCTTTGTAACCTCAAAAATGGCTCAAATAGTTCACAACGATGTTACAAATATGAGAAACATTATATCATAAAGCTTAATAGTCAGTTCTAGGCATATCATAGCCAAAGCACTACCCCGAGCACGGAAAACTACCCCGGTGCTCGCCCATGGGCTCAAACCCCACACATATGTGCACAAATAGCATGAAGCTTTCACAAATAATTCATATATCTAGTGACTCATCAAATTTTAGATAAGATCTTGCCTCAAAAAAGCCAAAAGAAACACCGAGCAAGCCAAACATCACTCTTGAAATGCCATCCCGCGCAAATCAACCTCCAAAACGGCTCGAAACTAACCAAAATCAACTCCAAATCATCAAATAATTCCAAATCAAACAAACCCAAATGATAAAGGTCGAATCTTTAGTCAAAAGCTTAAAGTCAACCAAAACGTCAAACTAAGGCTCGGACCTTGGAACCTGATAAAACTTACAAATTCTGACAACCGATAAAATTACGAGTCCAACCATATGTCACGACCCCTAGTAGGGCCTGAGTAGTCTGTGGAGGCGCACCCCTTCTGAGTCTGGGGAAGCCCATCACATTATGTTGAGTGTCACCATCCTCAAAACAAGCTCTCGGAGGACATAGCTGCTGGGACTAGCTCAACCCTGATCGGTTGGACTAACTGCTGAAAGCATCCCGTGCAGGAGGTGCAGTAGACAGTGGCGGACCGAAGACCTGAGAGTGGCCACAATACCACTATAAGTTGGAAGAATGAACAGGGCGGCTCACATAGCCTCTTCCATGACCGGCTGCAATTGGGCCACGGGCAGCACTTTATGTGCCAGAATCTCAAGTATCTTGGCCTCCCTCTCTTCTCTCTCCCGGGCCCACATATCCTCCATTCTTCGAGCGATCTCCATAGCCTGTTGGTATGGGATTTCAGTCTCCAACTCTCGAGCCATGCTGAATCTAATACCAGGATTGAGCCCCTTGATAAACCGACGAAATCGCTCTTTGACAGTGGAAACTAAGGCAGGTGCATGTTTGAGACATCTCACTGAACCGAACTGCATACTCTGATACGGTCATAGCACCCTAGCACAGCTGCTTAACCTCTACACGCTACCCAACTTCATAGGTAAGTGAAGCTGTCTCTACCGAGTTACCCAACTCATATGCTCGCCACCACTGAGAAGCCGCTCCCATAAGCTGGAACATAGTGAAAGCAACCCAAGTCGACTCCACAATACTTATTGTCACGACCGTTACCACGAACCCGGTCGTGATGACGCCTCTCGTGAAGACAAGGCTAACCAATTCAAACCAAATCTCATTTTTAATCAGTTAATTAACAAGAAAATAATACAAGCATGGTATAAATAGCAATCATTCGCAGAAAGTATAGCTAAGTTTGACTTTTGTGTATTTGCCCTCGGCCTCATATCACTCAGTATATCCTCACATCTGGCCCTCGGCCGCACTCAATCAGAAAATCATCAAAAGCCCCTCGGGCATAGTAAAATAGTAGTTCTCAGCCCAAAAACATCATTAAAATATTTTTTGAGTCTTAAAAATGAGTAAAAGTGGCTGAGTTGTAACAGTAGAAAATAGCATGACTGAGTTCAAGTAATAAGTCAAAATAGTGAGGAAACAGTGAAAAAAATCCCCGAAGCGTTCAAATAATTGGCACGAAGCCCAAAATATGGCACTCAGCCCAAATCATGATGATAACAAATAAGTTTCAGTCTAATACGCGGTAAAAGTCATCAATAGGGACGAACCAAGTCACAATCCCCAGTAGTAAATGACCCCACGCTAATCATCGAGCGCGTGTCTCACCTCAGTATAGCACTACGATGTACAATCCGGGGTTTCAAACCCTCAGAACACCATTTATAATCACTACTCACCTCGAACCAGCTAAATCCCTAGCCCGCGACGCCTTTGCCCTTCGAATTGGCCTCCACGCACGTCGAATCCATCCAAAATCAGAACTAATACGTCGCAGTACGCTGAGGGAACAAAGCCTAAGCGAAACAATCAAAAAGTACTAAGAAATTACGAAATTAGCAAAACCCGAGCCCCGGGCCCGCTTCTCGAAGCTCAGAAGTTTTCACATCAACGTGTTCCTTATCTCCCAACGGGTCCAACCATACAAAAATTATCGAATTCCGACATCGGATTGACCTCCAAATCTTTAATTCTAAACTTAAGGATTTTTCACAAATCGTCCAACTTAAATCACCAATTAGATACTAAATATAGCAATATACTGGAGTAATTTGACCAAAGTTGAGTTAAGAACACTTACCCCGATATTTTCCTTGAAAGTCTCCCAAAATCTCCTCGAAATTAGCTTCAATCCAAGCTCTATAGCTCCAATTAAGTTTAAGATGGCCGAAATCCCCTCCCCTAAGAATTTGTCCAACAAAGTCTCCTTTGGATATAGTTTTAAGGTTGATTTTTGCTGTGATTTAGGGTGTTTTGGAGGTGTTTCTCTTAGATGGTAACGTAGTGGGTTTTGCATGGCCAATGGGTACTGGTTTCTATTCTATAAAGGGTCAAAATCGGGACAAAAATGCCCCAGTCAGGTTTAAAATGCGACCGCATATCCGCCGCATATCCAACATGCGGTCTACATCTTCACCATGGCCATCGCAAATCGTAACCCTAGCCTTCACCACAGTTCAGTGTGAAACATGGTTTGCGGTCCGCATGTCAAAAATGCGACCGCATTTTTGATTGCTTTTTTGACGTTGATTTTCGCCCAGAAATCTGTCTCGGTCTGCAGTCTCAATGTGGTGGATATGCGGTCCACATTGTGGAAATGTGACCGCATTCTTGACGTCATTCTTTGCCCAGAAAACTGTCTGGGTCTACGATCTGGGTGTATGGTTTACGGCTAGCATACTAGGTTTGCGATAGCATATCCCGCTTTGCGATGTCTCTTTACACTTTTACAAAATTGCAGCTTCTGGTTTTTCTGCAACTTTTTCCAAGGGCGAAACAGTCCGTTTAGCCACCCTAAACTCACCCGAGGCCACTAGGACCCCAACCAACTATGCCAACATATCCCATAACGTTATTCTAATTTGTTCCAACCTTTGGAACGCTCAAACAACCTCTCAACACAAAATTCCCGTCGGGTTCAAGCCTAAGAATTTAAAAATCTTCTAAGTTACTTTTTTAATCAAAACCCAATCAGACCATGTCCGAATGACGTGAAATTCCGCACACAGATCCCAAATAACATAACGAAGCATAATAAGGTAGAAATGGGGAAAACGGAGCGGTAACTCATGAGACGACTGGCCGAGTCGTCACATTCTCTCCTACTTAAACAAACGTTCGTCCTCGAACGTGTCAAGAAACGTACCTGAAGCTTCAAATAGGTGAGGATATCTGCTCCGCATCTCACGCTCAGTCTCCCAGGTAGCCTCCTCCACGGGTCAACCTCTCCACTGCACTTTCACTGAAGCTATATCCTTTGACCTCAACTTCCGAACCTGACGACCCAAAATCGCCACCGGCTCCACATTATAGGTCAAATCATCATCCAACTGAATCGTGCTGAAGTCCAAAATATGAGACGGGTCCCCAATATACTTTTGGAGCATAGAAACATGAAATATTGGGTGTACACTCGATAGGCTGGATGGCAAAACAAGTTCATAAGCCACCTCCCCAATTCTCCGAAGCACTTCAAACGGTCCAATGAACCGAGGACTCAATTTCCCTTTCTTCCCGAATCTCATAACACCTTTCATGGGCGAAACCTTCAGTAAGACCTTCTCACCAACCATGTAGGACACATCTCGGACTTTCCTATCGGCATAACTCTTTTTTCTCGACTGCGCTGTATGGAGCCTCTCTTGGATTACTTTCATCTTCTCTAGAGCATCCCGAACCAAGTCAGTTCCCAATAGACTAGCCTCGCCGGGCTCGAACCAACCAACCGGAGATCTACACTACCTCCCATACAGAGCCTCATACGGAGCCGTCTGAATACTCGACTGGTAGCTGTTGTTATAAGAAAACTCTGCAAGCGGTAGAAACTCATCCCATGAACCTCCGAAATCAATAGCACATGCACGTAACATGTCTTCCAGTATCTGAATGGTACGCTCAGACTGCCCATCCGTCTGAGGATGAGAAGCGATGCTCAACTCCGCCTGAGTACCCAACTCCCTCTGCACGGCTCCCCAAAACTGCAAGGTAAACTGAGTATCTCTATCTGAAATAATAGAAATTGGAACACCATGCAGCCGAATAATCTCTCGGATATAAAGCCTTGCTAACCGTTCTGAAGAATAGGTAGTACACACAGGAATGAAGTGCGCGGACTTGGTCAGCCGATCCACAATCACCCAAATAGCATCGAACCTCTTCCAAGTCCGTGGAAGTCCAACAACAAAGTCCATAGTAATCCGCTCCTACTTCCACTCGGGAATAGCCATCTGCTGAAGCAGACCACCCGGTCTCTGATGCTCATATTTTACCTGTTGACAGTTGAGACACCGAGCTACGAATCCCACAATATCTTTCTTCATTCTTCTCCACCAATAGTGCTGCCTCAAGTCCTGATACATCTTCGCGACTCCCGGATGAATGGAATATCGCGAGCTATGGGCCTCCTCTAGAATCAATTCCCGAAGCCCATCCACATTGGGTACACAAATCCGGCCCTGCATCCTCAACACCCCATCATCGCCGATGGTGACATCTGTAGCACTGTTATGTTGAACTCTGTCCCTAAGTACAAGCAAATGCGTATCGTCATACTAGCCAAGGCTTGAACATCAACTGCAAGGGGTCTCTCCCCAACTGGAATATATGCTAAACTCCCCATACTCACTACTTTTCAGCTCAAAGCATCAGCCACCACATTGGCCTTTCCCCGATGGTATAATATGGTGATATCGTAATCCTTGAGCAACTCCAATCATCTCCGCTGCCTCAAATTAAGATCCTTTTGCTTAAACAAATGTTAGAGGCTGCGATGATCAATAAACACCTCACAAGACACGCCATACAAGTAATGCCTCCAAATCTTCAGTGCATGGACTATGGCAGCCAGCTCCAAATCATGCACGGGGCAGTTCTTCTCGTGGGGATTCAACTGACGAGAAGCATAAGCAATGACTCTACCCTCCTGCATCAATATACAACCAATCCCAACTCTTGAAGCATCAAAATACACAGTGTATGCACCTGAAGCTGATGGCAAAACCAACACTGGAGCTATGGTCAAGGCTGTCTTGAGCTTCTGAAAGCTCTCTCCGCACTCGTCCGACCATTCAAAAGGAGCACCCTTCTGGGTCAATTTGGTCAAGGGCGATGCAATGGATGAAAATCCCTGAACAAACCGGCGATAATAGCCTGCAACCCAAGGAAACTATGAATCTCTATGGCTGAGGACGGTCTAGGCCAACTCTGAACTGCCTCTATCTTCTTTGGATCAACCTGTATACCCTTACTGGTCACTACGTGCCCCAAGAAAGCCACTGAACCGAGCCAAAACTCACACTTAGAGAATTTTGCATACAGCTTCTCCTCCCTCAATCTGCGCAATACAACTCGCAAATGCTCCGCGTGCTCCTCCTGGCTACGCGAGTACACCAGAATATCATCAATGAATACAACTACGAAGGAATCTAGATAAGGCCGAAATACATTGTTCATCAACTGCATGAATGCTGCTGGGGCATTGTTAGCCCGAAAGACATAACAACAAACTCATAGTGACCGTATCTAGTTCGGAAAGCAGTCTTAAGAATGTGATTTTCAACTGGTGATAACCCGAACGGAGATCAATCTTGGAGAACACTCGCGCTCCCTGAAGCTCGTCAAACAAATCATCAATGCGAGGCAAAGGATACTTGTTCTTGATTGTTACCTTGTTCAATTGCCTGTAATCAATGCACATTCTCATCGTGCCATCCTTCTTCTTCACAAACAGAACCGGTGCACCCCAAGGTGACACGCTTGGCCGAATGAACCCCTTATCTAGGATTTCCTGAAGTTGCTCCATCAATTCTTTCAACTCTGCTGGTGCCATACGATATGGTGGAATAGAGATAGGCTGAGTGCCCGGCACCAGGTCAATACCAAAATCAATATCCCTGTCCGGTGGCATGCCTGGCAGGTCTGCTGGAAATACATAGGGAAAATCCCTCACAATTGGAACCGATCAATGCTTGGAGTCTCAACTCCAACATCCCTCACAAACGCTAGGTATGAAAGGAAACCCTTCCCAACCATACGCTGGGCCTTCAAGAATGATATCACTCTGCTAGGAATGTAATCAGTCACGCCATGCCACTCGATTCGCGGCACATCCGGCATCGCCAAGGTGACGGTCTTAGCATGACAATCTAGAATAGCACGACACGGAGATAACCAATCCATGGCTAAAATGACATCAAAATCCACCATGCTCAACAGCAATAGGTCCACTCGTGTATCCAGACCCCCAATAGTTACTACACATGACCGGTACACACGGTCTACAACAACAGTATCGCCCACCGGGGTAGACACATGAACAGGTAAAGCAAGAAATTCTCGGGGCGTACCCAAATAATGAGCAAAATATGAGGACACATACGAATAGGAGGAACTGGGATCGAATAATATAGATGCATCCTTGTGGCAGACTGAAACAATACCTGTAATGACGGCATCTGAAGCACTGGCATCTATCCTGCCTGGAATAGCATAAAATCGAGCCTGGCCACCACCTAATCGACCTCCCCCTCTGGGGCGACCCCTGGCTGCCTGATCTCAACCCCTAGATGGCCGGGCGGGTGGTAAAGTAACTGGAGCAAAAGTCGAGGTCTGACCCCTCTGCTGGGACGATCTAGCACCACGATGAGGACACTGCCTCCACATGTGGCCCATCTCGCCACACTCATAGCAACTCCATGGTGCTGGAGAAGAGGAATGAAGGGAACCTCTCGCACCAGAGTGTCTAGCAGGTGCACTCGGCATAGAGGACCCTGGGCTGACGAAGCACGAGCTGGAAGGGCGCTGAGTGATGACTGGCCCTGCTGCAACCCATGATAACCACGGCCTGCATATGCCCCACGGTACTCTGGACGGGCTAGCTGAGCAGGCCTGAAGGAACGACCTCTACCATGTTGAAACTGGCCCCTCAAAGGAGCACCACTGTAACTACCCGATCCTCGAGGCCTCCTGGCCTCCCTCTCCTCTCGCTCCTGACGGCGAACCGTCTCAATCTCGCGGGCTATATCAACCACCTCCTCGAAAGTAGCACCCAATACTCTCCCCCTGGTCATGAGAATACGGAGATGATAGTTAAGGCCATCCACAAACCTCCTGATCCTTTCACGATCAGTCGGAACCATTCAGACAGCATGACGAGCCAACTCAAAAAACCTCGACTCATACTGCGACACAGTCATATCCCCCTGGCGCAGCCATTCGAACTGTCTACGCAGCTCCTCTCTGCGGGACTGCGACATTTACTTCTCCAAGAAAAGAGCAGAGAACTGCTGCCAAGTAAGGGCCGCTGCATCGACCGTTCTACGCCTCTCGTACGCCTCCCACCAAGTGAAGGCAGCTCCCGTAAACTGAAAGGTGGTGAATGCCACACCACTAGACTCAAGGATCCCGGCTGTACGGAGCATCCGCTGACACTTGTCAAGAAAACCCTGGGCATCCTCGACCTCAGCACCACTCAATGA
Organism: Nicotiana obtusifolia; assembly: GCA_002018475.1. Classification (NCBI taxonomy): domain Eukaryota; kingdom Viridiplantae; phylum Streptophyta; class Magnoliopsida; order Solanales; family Solanaceae; genus Nicotiana; species Nicotiana obtusifolia. The sequence goes on from MCJB01007125.1 coordinate 30,936, forward strand.
CGGAGGCTGGAGTCTGCAAACCTCTCAAGATGATGCTGCTCATCATCTGGCATAACTGGTACCATGAAATCCTGGGCTGGTGCAACCGGCTGGGCTGGAGGTGCCCCCGGCATCTGAGGTCCCTGCACTGCCTGCTCAGGTGTGCGAGCAGCGGGGGTCTGATTGCCTCCCCCGGCCTGCGAAGTAGCTGCTGCTGTGGTGGCTGAAACCGCCTGAGCCAGGCCCATGCAAACCGATAAGATCTGAGCCAAGGTCTCCTGAAGACCTGGAATAACGATAGGCACAGCTGGTGCCTGAGCCGGTGCCACTGGAGCCTGATCCTGAGCTGGGGCAGCTGGTGGATCAACAGGTGCTGCCCTAGCTGCTCTGCTTCTGCCACGACCACGACCGCGCCTGCGGCCTCTGGTGGCCTCAGTGGGTGATACGCTCAAATTACACCTTAAGAATAGTGTAAGCGGTCGGTGTCAAATATAATAACCCAAACGAGGTTGGGGTCGAATCCCATAGGGAATAGGTATGAAATATTTATCTAATTAGTGTAATACTCAACTAAGTCGTAATTCTATCAAGTAATTCAAATAACAATAGAGTATTGAACGTAAGGGTAAACAGAAACTGATGTCAATATTGTGAATGTAAGTAATATGAAATAAAGAAACCAAGGTTGTGTCCCCCTTTATGTAGTAGAATGCCCTTGATATTAATATTGAATATTTCCAACGGAAGAGTTCTTGATATGCAATTGATGTTTAATTTACTATCCAATATTTCCCAATAGTTGGATAATTTATCCTCTTTACGATTTTTCCAAATACAAAAGAGTTGTGATTAAGAACAATCAATAAATGCCAAATTAAAACTTACTTATTCCTAAAGAGATTTCATTAAACAAGGTTTAAAGCCTTGAGTCTTTGTTATTTATTTCTACCAAATTCTATCCCACTTTTCCAAGATAAGATAGAATTAATTGGCGTTCGTTAATGTTTGCAACCACTAACAATTATTTGAAAACAAGAAATAAATAAATATCAATCTTCCATTGAAATCATATTCAATATCAAAATCTCAACAATATTCTACCCATCTAGGGTTCACAACCTCAGCTTTGAATTTAGTTACTCATGCTGAAAATTGAAGAATAAAGAATAGTAATTGTCATCATCTTACAAAATAGAAGGTAATTGATCCCAAAAGCTTCCAAGAATTCAAACTAGTTAATTTCCCGTACTTTGTACACTAAATTCTGACAAGATTTTTTTCACAAAACCCTATTAAACCTATTTATAGAGGCCCAAAACCCGAGGCAAATTTCTATCTGATTTGGCCCTGTTGTGATAATGCGGACCGCATTTCTGTCGCAAAACAGAAATGTGGTCCGCAGATCATCATCGCCTGTCGCAGATTCAACAAAACAATTTTGCTTTCATCGCGTTTTGATTTGCGGTTTGCATGTTGATTATGCGATCGGGAAATGCGATCGCATTCCTCACACTAATCTTCGCCCAGAAACTCTATTTGCGTTTGCGATTTCACCTTGTTGTTTTGCGGTTCGCATTCCTGTTTTGCGGTCGCATCTGCGACTGCATTCTCGACATGAAGATTGGCCTAGAGTTCTGTCCTTGTTTGCGATCTGCTTGTGGAATATGCGGTCCGCATTTGCTGTCTGTGACCGCATACTCACATTTGCGATGCTCTTAACTTCTTTTCTTGTCTTCAGTTGGCTTTTTGAACTCTTTTCCGTACTTCTTGGTCCTTACACTCGATATACTGCAAATACACTAAAATTACATAAGTATAATGAGAATTTGCACATAAAACTATTTAAACTTTAAGCAAGTAGTATCAAAATGTGCCGAAATTACCCGGCACATCAACACCCCCAACTTAAACTCTTGCTTGTCCTCAAGCAACTAAAACGATACTATCCTAGTTTAGACTCTACTTATCAAACATGAAACAATACTGACTATGGACGGTGTTTGTTGTTAGTATCTCAAGTATTACTCTTTGAATACTGTACCCTCCTTGAATCATCATTATATTCAAGGACAACCAATCAGTTAGTGAACTTTGAGCCTCAACAAAGTAACTGAAGGCTACCTTCAGCTGAATACACTTATGCTTTACTCAAAACTCGACTTTCTATCAACTTAGCAGTTTATGTGCCCTCACTAGAAAGAAAGTCCCACTTTCACAATATTTAGCATAGCAATACAAAGGGACTAAAGTGCAAGTACACTCACTCTCAGAACAAAATTTCAAGTGTCACCACATGCCATACCATAGGCTTGCCCTTATTTTAATTCGTCGCCTGGTTCTAAGAACACTCGGTTGGAGATCACATAAGGACTTTGTAAGCTAGTAATGTCGGTTTAAGGAAGGGTAGGATATATATTTAGATACGAGTGGCTATATCCTACTTGAACACTAATTACATTCTTCTTTCTTTTAACCTTTGGCTTCTTTTCAACCCCATAGCCTCAATGGCATTTAGTTCCCATAGTGGACCCGCCTTAAATACCTCTCTAATCTATTCCAAAACTCCATTATTGCCAATACATACATAACTATTTATGAATTTTTTTTCTGTTTCTTTTCTCTTTCTTTTTCTTCTTTTTTTTTTTTTTGGAGCTTTCATAAATTCACATTAGCCCTTTGAGGTATAGACTCTCGCCCTCACTTCACAGCCTTCTCCATTTCCATTTTGACCCACACCCCCAATTACAATATCTGGCACAATTTTCGAAGAACATAGGAACAACAAGATTAAAGAGATACGGGGCTGCGGATGCCAACGGCTACCTCGTAGTGTCTGGATTACCGCCTGGACAGGGGGAATCAGTACTCCGGAGTGGAACCAACAACGCCTGAATCTGCACACATGGTGCAGGGAGTAATGTGAGTACTCCAACTCAGTGAGTAATAAGCATAAATAACGACTGAAAGTAAGAAAACACACAAAGTACAAGGCATTCTATAATGAAGCATTAAAACATCAGTCGCAAACAGTAAATCAGTGAAAAATCAAGTAAAATCTCCTTTCAACAGGTAAAAACATGTAATCTTTTAGGTAAATAATGTAAAGTAAAACATCGCCCCTCGGGCCATATATATATATATATATATCAACATATCTGCCCCTCCGGCAATATCATAAAACCGTACCAGCCCCTCGGGCTATCACATGGAACAGTATCGGCCCCTCGGGCTATCACATAGTACAACATCAGCCCCTCGGGCTATCACATAATACACTATCAGCCCCTCGGGCTATATTTCACATCACAATGGGTACCCGCGCTCACTGGGGGTGTATAGACTCCGGGAGGGGCCCCTTACGGCCCAAGCGCAATATCAAGCCACCTCGTGGAATCAAATCTAGGCCCTCGGCCTCATATCTGTCAAGCCACCTCGTGGCGTATATAAAGTATCTCAAGCCTTCGGCCTCATATCAGTCACAAGCCACCTCGTGGCATATAAAGTATCTCAAGCCCTCAGCCTCATATCACTCAGTATATCCTCACATCTGGCCCTTGGCCGCACTCAGTCAGAAAATCATCACAAGCCCCTCGGGCATAGTAAAATAGTAGTTCTCAGCCTAAAAATATCATTAAAATATTATTTAAGTCTCAAAACTGAGTAAAAGTAGCTGAGTTGTAACAGTAGAAACAGCATGACTGAGTTCAAGTAATAAGTTAAAATAGTGAGAAAACAGTGATAAAAATCCCCGAAGGGTTCAAATAATTGGCACGAAGCCCAAAATATGACACTCAACCCAAATCATGATGATAACAAAGAAGTTTCAGTCAAATACGCGGTAAAAATTATTAATCGGGACGGACCAAGTCATAATCCCCAGTAGTAAACGACCCCACGCTCATCATCGAGCGCGTGTCTCACCTCAGTATAGCACTACAATATACAATCCGGGGTTTCAAACTCTCAAAACATCATTTACAATCACTACTCACCTTGAACCAATTAAATCCTTAGCCCGCGATGCCTTTGCCCTTCGAATTGGCCTCCACGCGCGTCGAATCCATCCAAATCAGAACTAATACGTCACAAGACGCTAAGGGAACAAAGCCCAAGTGAAACAATCAAAAAATACTAAGAAATTACGAAATTAGCAAAACCCGAGCCCTGGGCCCGCTTCTCGAAGCTCAGAAGTTTTCACATCAACGGGTTCCTTATCTCCCAACGAGTCCAACCATACAAAAATTATCAAATTCTGACATCGGATTGACCTCCAAATCTTTAATTCTAAACTTAAGGATTTTTCACAAATCATCCTACTTAAATCATCAATTAGATACTAAATATAGCGATATACTTGAGTAATTTGACCAAAGTTGAGTTAAGAACACTTATCCCGATGTTTCCCTTGAAAGTCTCCCAAAATCGCCTGGAAATTAGCTTCAATCCGAGCTCTATAGCTCCAATTAAGTTTAAGATGGCCGAAATCCCCTCCTCTAAGAATTTGTCCAAGAAAGTCTCCTTTGGATATAGTTTTGAGGTTGATTTTTGCTGTGATTTAGGGTGTTTTGGAGGTGTTTATCTTATATGGTAACGATAGTGGGTTTTGCATGGCCAATGCATGGTTTATAAAGAATCAAAATCGGGACAAAAACGCCCCAGTCGGGTTTAAAATGTGACCGCATATCCGCCGCATATTCAACATGCAGTTCGCATCTTCGCCATGGCCATCGCAGATCGTAACCCTAGCCTTCACCGCAGTTCAGCGTGAAGCATGGTTTGCGGTCCGCATGTCAAAAATGCGACCGCATTTATGACCGCATTTTTTACGTTGGTTTTTGCCCAGAAATCTTTCTCGGTCTGCGGTCTCAGTGTGGTGGATATGCGGTCCGCATTGTGGAAATGCGACCGCATTCCTGACCGTATTCTTTACCCAGAAAACTGTCTGGGTCTACGATCTGGGTGTATGGTTTGCGGCTCGCATACTGGGTTTGCGATAGCATATCCCGCTTTGCATGTCTCTTTACTCTTTTACAAAATTGCAGCTTCTGGTTTTTCTGTAACTTTTTCCAAGGGCGAAACAGTCCGTTTAGCCGCCCTAAACTCACCCGAGGCCACTGGGACCCCAACCAACTATGCCAACATATCCCATAACGTTATTCGAATTTGTTCTAACCTTCGAGACGCTCAAACAACCTCTCAACACAAAATTCCCGTCGGATTCAAGCCTAAGAATTTAAAAATCTTCTAAGTTACTCTTTTAATCAAAACCGAATCAGACCATGTCCGAATGACGTGAAATTCCACACACACATCCCAAATAACATAACGAAGCATAATAAGGTAGAAATGGGGAAAACGGAGTGGTAACTCATGAGACGACTGGCCGGGTCGTCACACCTATAGTACGAAGGACACGGTGGCAATCCTCAAGAAAACCCTAGGCATCCTCTGAGGCCAAACGGGTGAAAGTAGGCGGGTTGTACTTTTTTAACCTCTCGAGCTTGAGCTGCTTCCGTCAGAAGACGTCGCCCTAACCTCAGGCTGAACTGGGATAACCGACTGTACTGGTATGACCTCTTCGACCTGGTCAACCTGGACTCAGTGCTCTAGGGTACGGGGTACGGGAGTCTGTGCTCCTCCCCCGGCTTAAGATGTGGCAGGAGCAAGTGGAATCAACCCCGCCTAAGCTAAAGTGCCAAACATGCTCAAATACTGAGCGAGAGTCTCCTGAAGAGCAATGGTAGTAACAGGCGTCTCTGGTGCTTGCTCTCCAACAGGAGCTACTGGTGGCTCCTTTGTAGCAGCTCAAGCAGGTGCTTTGGGTGCACCATGTGCCCATCCTCGGCATCTGCCCTAGCCCGTCCACGACCTCTCGCGACTCTGGTGAGGGGCGTGAGTGTCTGATCATCAGATACAGCTGTGCGTGTCCTCACCATCTGTGAGATAATAGAAAGAAAGAGATTTAGAATTCCGAAGTCAACAAATTCGCATCATAAGGAATCAAAGAAGTGAAACTTTTCCTAACAGTTCCATAGCCTCCAGAAGATAAGTATAGACATCTCTATACCGATCCGCGAGACTCTACTAAACCCACTTGTGATTCATAACACCTACAAACCTAGAGTCCTGATACCAACTTATCATGACCCCATTTTTCGTCCATAGGATGATGTAATGGCACCTAGTCTCTAAGACTAGGTAAGCCTAACAAACATGCGGAAATAACTGGAATAATAATAAAAATCTCAAAGCTCAACAACTAATATAAAGAAAATCTCCACAATTCAGTATGTGTATATATATATAATTGCCCAAAACCTAGTGAAATACAAGTCACAAGATCTATCAAGTGATACTGAGTATCTCTATACATCATAGTCTAATAAAGGATAAGAAAATAAGATAATCTAGGAAAAGGGGGACTCTGATGCCTGCAGACGCCAGCAGGTGTACCTTGAAGTCTCCAAGTACGAACTCAGCTCACTAATGCCTTGACTGGTAGGAGGTACCTAGAGCTGCACAAAATGTACGGAATCGTAGCATGAGTACACCACAATGGTACCTAGTAAGTGTCAAGTCTATCCTCGGTAGAGTAGCGACGAGGTCAGGTCAAGTGTATAACAGAGAAAATAATGATAGCAATAGAAATGAGACAATTAAAGAAGTACGCCGAGAATATCTACACTGAACTAAGGAAAATAATACTTCACATAAGAAAACAAGGGATACTATGACACGAAACAAAATAACAAAACACAAGTGAAGAATAGAAGTGTCAACAAACGTCACTACCAACGTACCACCTAGTAGTCTCAAATCTCAAATCAATTCACAATCTTTCTTTATATCACCGCGGGAGCCTTGTATTTAGTTCTGAAAATCATTTTCCAGAAATAGCATCCCGCGTTTTACCCCACCTTATCACACCGCGTGGCTTCTAGTAGTTCCCCTACTAGCCACGCTTATCAAGCTCACCTTATCTTACCGCATGCGTTTTAACCCCAAAACCTTATACCACCGCATGCGTATCAATATCATAATATATCACAAACCGCACCTCGAGTCCCCAATATCACAACTTGCCAAAGAAACCAACAACAACGGTGTTTTCACAATAAATAGCCCATTGCTCAACCACAATGTACACAAGAGTCCCAACAATAATAACTAGTAGTGAATAACTCAACAGGAATAGTATTTCACAAACTAACACTTTTCCTTAATGTGAATCATGGCCTTTGTAACTCAATACTAATTTCAACAACAAGATGTTCCAAGAATAGCAACTTCAAGTAAAAAGTTCAACGATTAAATCATGAATATGGGATAGAGGAAACAAATACTTCAATTAGACATGTAAAGCAATTAGCAAGTAAAAGATAAGACAAGTAGAACATGTGAGAATAGAAAAATGATGATGAATATAACATGTTAAGATAACTAAATTAAGGCATGAAAGGAATCTACATAGCTAAAACCGGTAAATTTCCACATTTACAAAACAACATCAATTCCCCCACACAAAGTTAGGGAAGACCCTTACTTCAAAACACGCTAACTCAATTCACTAATAGGCCGTTCCCTTGATTATCCAATGCCGAACGGCTCGAATCTAGCCTAAAAAACTTCATACCATAAATATAAACTATAGGAAACTAATTTGAATAATAAAGTTACGATCTTAGCAAAGAAATAAAAAGTAAACCCGAACTCGCGTCTCAGAACCCAACAAAAATTACAAAATCCAGACACCCATTTAATAACAAGCCCAACCATACAAGAATTACTCAAATTTGACCTCAAATCGCCTTTCAAAATCCAAAAATTTAGTCTAGGATGTTTTCATAATTTTCTCCCAAATTTCGAACTCAGATCCCTAATTAGATGATGAAATTGGTAATAGAATCATGAAATATAATCCAATCCATGTTAGAATCGCTTACCCCAACGATTTCCTTTAAAAACCCTCGAAACATCGCCTCACACCGAGCTCCCTAGGTCCAAATTATGAAAAATGAGATGGAACACACATTGTGAGATTTAAATTATGCTGCCTACTGATACCTCTTCGGGATCGCGGAATGTCCCTCTCAATTGTTAATAACAAAAATGTTGTCCTCACAAAATGGTCTATGCGAATGCACTTCGCAGGTTGCATCTATTCAAGCCTAAGGAACTTATGAACTTCCGAATTTCAAAACTAATGCCGATTCATACCAAAACAACTCCGATTGACTTTAAATTTTGTATACAAGTCATAAATGACATGACGGATTTATTCCAGCTTTCTTAACCGAAGTCCGACCCTGATATCAATAAAGTCAACTCCAGTACAACTTTTCAATCTTACAAACCTTCAATTTTCTAGCTTTCGCCAATTCACGCCGAAACGACCTATGGACCTCCAAATCGATATCCAGACACTGTCCTAAGTCCAAAATCACCATATGAAACTATTGAAACTGTCAAAACGAGATTCTGGAGTTGTCTACACCAATGTCAAACTACGGTCAACTCAATCGACTTAAACCTCCAACTTAGGGACAATGTATCTCATTTCACACCGAAACCAATATAACATAGAAGATGCAATAAATAGGGGATAATGGCTTAAATATTCAAAACGACCGGCGGTGTCGTTAAATTATACAGATTTCACTCAAATCTTACTCCGAATCGATGTTCAAAACTCAATTATTCAATTTAGGAATGTTTAGACAAAAACTTCCAATTTCATCTCTTCAAATCCTTAATTTAGGTGTAATAATTCATGGAAAAAAAATATATAATTAAAAAAAAAGAAGATAAAATTACTTACCCTCAAGATTTTGGTGGTTATCTCCTCCAAAATCGCTTCACTTGTTCTCCAAGAACTCAAAAAATGAAGAAAATAAACTCAAAATCCCAAAATTTGATGTTCTAATGCACTGCCAGGGGTCATTCTTTGCGATCGCGATTTAATAAGATTCCATCTCGATTTTTAACCTTCGTGATCGCAGTTATGTCCCGACAATCGTGATGGAGAAATTCCATAAAGGTTCAATTCTTTCAGACAGCCTCTAGTTTAGTGGCCATAACGTTTTTTACAGATCTCCAAATGACAAACGGTTTAATTCTCGGAAAACTGGACACAAAGTGCAATAACTTTCATTTTTGAATCATCTCCAAACTCCTTATAGATTGCAAGATATAAGCTTCTAAAGTCAGCTTACTGACAGCAAAATTTCTTCTTTGCGAACGCGAAGCCTCCTCCACGAATGCAATTCAAAGGTCTAAGTTTTCCATTTTGCTCTTCACGAACGCAGCCGAAAGTCTACGATCGCGATGCACACCCCTTTCACAAAAACCAGCAACTAAAAATGGCCTAGAAAGGGTCCGAAACCACCCCAAAACTTACTTGAGCCACTCGGGACCCCGTCCAAAACATACAAACAAGTCCCAGAACATATTACAGACCTACTCTAGGACTCAAATCACACATAATAGCATCAAAATCACAAATCATCGATCAAGATCAATCTCTTAAGTTCCTAAACTTCAAATTTCGAACTAAGCGTCCGATTCAAGCTTAACTAATCCGGAATGAATCCAAATTTTGGATACAAGTTCCAAATGCTATATAGAACTTATTCCAACTCCTGAAACAACAATCCAAACCCGACAACATTGCAATCAACTCCTGGTTAAACCTATGAACTTTCCAAAGCTTTAGATTGCTAACTATCGCCAAATAGTGCTGAAAGCTTCTAGGAACATCCAAATGCAAATTCGGGCATACGCCCAAGTAAAAAATCACCATCCGAAAATAATAGAACTATTGAATCTCCGATCCGGGGTCAAATACATAAAACTCAAACTTGGTTAACTCATCCAACTTAAAGCTTCTAAAATGAGAATCATTGTTCCAAATAAATTCTGAATCCCCCGAAAACTAAAACCGATGATACACCCAAGTCATAATACATCCTACGACGCTATCATGCCCTTGTACCATCAAACAGAATGCAAATACTCAAAAAGACCGGTCGGGTCATCACAGAAACACATGAAAATAAAAATGAACTTCAAGAATTGCTAGAAACACAACCACGCGTTTGATTCCTATCAAACCAACTCGGAATGACACCAAATTTTGCAGACAGGTTTCAAATAACAAAACAGACCTATTTCAAGTTCCAACTCCAAAATTTGAACCCGATAGAAAAAAAGTCAAACCATGGTCAAACTTAAGAAAATTCTAAACTTTCAAATTGCCAACTTTCGCCAAAACTTGTCAAATTAACCTAGGAACCTCCGAATCCGATTCTGGGCATATGCCTAAGTACCAACAATCTGGACCTAAAAGAACCATCAAGACATCGATCCGAGATCAAATACACAAAAAGTCGAACTTGGTAAACTCTAACTTAAAGCTTTTAAAATGAGAATCTTTCTTCCAAATCAATCTAGAATGTCTCAAAAACTGAAACGGCCATAAATGCAAGTCATAATACATAATATTCAGCCATTCAAGAACTCAAATCACCAAGCGGGATGCTAAATCTCAAAACAACCAGTCGGGTGGTTACATTCTCCCCCTCTTAAAAAATGTTCATCCTCGAACGTGCCAAAAGTCGTTGCAAAGCCACCAAATTCATTCTTAAACTTACCATACACATACACACGGGTGATCTCATGCCACCCCAATCCATCTAATCACGTCAACACTACCTAATGGAAGATCCACCCTTCAACCTTAGTCCGTAAACCTTAGACCCCACTCTAATATTCCGCTCGAGGTATATGTTTTTATATGCATATCGCCTCATATTTTGCTCATATTTCATGGATTTTGTAAATTGTAATGTAATGATATGTGCTAAAGCGTAGTATTTTTATGTGTAGGAATCAGTAGGAGGAAATGTGCGATGAAAATGAACGACTTGATGTAAAAAGAGAACAAAACAAAAAATCCCCTAGTATAGCGCCTAGGCTAGCGCGTCGCGCTGCCTGGGGCACAGGAGGCAGACTCGGAATTTTGTGAGCAACAGCCCAGCATCAGGGCCAGCGCGACGCGCTTCCTTAGACGCTGGGTGACGGGATTTTCTCCTACTTCGCATGGGAATTTTTTTCTTTATCAGTCCTACACACCCTCAACTCTTATAAAAGGAAGTCTAAACCTACTTTGAAGGGGGAGATGCCACTTTGAAAGGTTAACACACAAACACGCAAGTCTCGGCAGCAAGGATTCTCAATTTTTCTTCATCTTTCGTAGTATTTTTAACTATTCAACATTTGTGAAATTGATTAACTTTATCATGAGTGGTTAAAACCCATACGTTTTGGGATTGCGATTTAGCCATTAATATTGTTGTTAGAAGTTGACATTACCTTGATTATAGCATGCTAATATATGGTTGTTTCTTCAATTTGGTGATTAATTGTTTAATTGCCTAGCCAACAGTTAAGTTCTATTTGCTATCTATGTTATGCTTGGGAAAGCTACATCTAGATTACAGAAGAATTGAAGGCATGATCTTAACTCTGAGTGAGGAGG
>MCJB01007125.1:42501-63239 GCA_002018475.1 Nicotiana obtusifolia
GGGGGGGGGGGAGGGGTAATTTATGGCTAGGATAGGAATATACCTAATCACTAGTGAAATTTATCATTAACCTACCTTAAAAATACTTTCAGATAATAGTACTATTATCATCTAATCACAAGTGGAACATTACAATATTGCGATGCATCTCTATATAGTAAGTCAAGAATTATATAATAAATGAATTGCCTTAATTTTATTTAACTGGTTACTATATTTTAGCCAGTGGACACTTACAGAAAATACTATAAAAAGGTAGTGGTTTGCTAGAAACTACATCACTGAAATAAAAAAGTTTAAGAAAAAGAAATGGCACTTCCTAAAAGTATTTTACTCATTATTGGTGTTGTGGCAACTTTGTTCTCCATAGCTTTAGCTACACCAGGGACTGCCACATTTTATACGAACTATGTTCGTAAGTATTTTCTTTTCCTTTCTTTAAAATCTTAATAGACCCAACAAAATGGAATTTATGTTGTATACATTGAGTGGTGTAGATTTTGTTTACTATACAAGTAAATTTTAACTTATAGTATCGGGTTAGTTATCATTTTATCATATTCTCATAATTAATGCTTATTGAGATATTTACCTGCAATTACTGCACTATATATGACCTGATATGTTTTATATTATCAATGCTAAAATTTAAACTAAAAAAAAAAACTTTATTGATAAGAGAAAAAGTATGAAAAGTGATAAACGTATTTCTCTATGTGAAATAGTAAAAAGAACAAAAAGATTCTTGATCATACATGAGTATATTTACTTCAGAAACAGAATAAGAATAATAGTTTTATTCAAGTGAGCAACAATGCAAATATCTCATTCGTTTATTTGCTTGATACTATTTTTTTTTTCCATATAATTGATGTTGAGCTCATTTGGAACTGAGGCACAATTATTATTATTGTTGCAGCTTCAGCATGTTATGGAAATACACCAGAAGGTATCATCATAGCAGCAGCAAGTGACCCCCTCTGGAATAATGGTGCTATATGTGGCAAATTTTTCAATGTCACATGCACTGGTCCAACAAATCCAGTGCCACACCCTTGCACTGGCAAGAGTATTGTGGTAAAGATTGTTGATCATTGCCCTGGATGTGGTGGAACCCTAGATCTATCTAAAGAGGCTTTTTCAACTATTGCTAATCCTGTGGCTGGTGTTATTAAGATCGACTACGTCCAGTAAGAAACGTTTTTTCACATACGAGTCTATACTCCTTATTAAAAATATTGAATTCAATTAAACCCTTTAACTATGTGACGTATCTATCACTGAGTATATTGTTATTTGACTTTCAGGACTTCCTGAGGGCATCAAAGATGGCGCATCGAATTCCAATATATAGTATATGTCGCATATCGAAGTATACTCCATACGAAGTTGATCTGATAAATAAATCAAAACAGAAGCATGTACTTGATCAATTCTAAGAATAAAAGTTTATCTTTTTCTTTTCTCTTTGTTTTATGTTGGAAGATATTTAAGTATGCTTTATCAAGTGCAAGTGGTTTACTATATAATTATATCAAACAATTGATAATCATATACAAAAGATAATTCAGAAGAGTAACTTTTTCGTAACATATACTTATCAAATTAGATATTACTTTCGGTCTATATTATATATCCTTCTTTTGATGTTTTAGCAAACCATATAACTAAGAAAGATATATAATAATCTTAATCGTACAAATATTTGTCTAAAAAGTAAATGCTTCTTGTTTTTTTAAATGCTAGATATTTTGAAAAACAAAATTAGTTGGTTGATTGGATACCGAAATTTCAACCTTAGTTGGTTAGGGTTTGATTATCTACCTCGTAATACAATCACCAAAAAAAAAAAAAAAAAAAAAAAAATAGCTTGCCTAAATGGATAAGAGCTTTCATGGTGACCTTTAGAAAGTAGTGGTCGTAGTGTTAGTGGTAAACGCCTAGTCACCATAGAAAGTAATATTTTACTGACAATTATACTTAAACTTTCGTGATTATATACCAGCAGGCACAACCAACAAATGTGAACGGGAAAACCTTCGCGAACGTGTAGAAGGAACAACCTGTATAAAACCAGCAGCTTCAGCAATAGTGATCCCATCCGAACATACCAACAAATGCTAAAACATCATACGAACATGCTCGAAGATCAAATTTCATCAAAAACACTAGAACCACGAATCGTGCATCGATTCAAGCCTAAGGAACTTATGAACTTTTGAATTTCAACACTAATGCCGATTCATACCAAAACAACTCCGATTGACTTCAAATTTTGTACATAGTCATAAATGACATGACGGATCTATTCCAGCTTTCTGAATCGAAATCCGACCCCGATATCAATAAAGTCAACTCCAATACAACTTTCCAATCTTCCAAACCTTCAATTTTCTAGCTTTCGCCAATTCATGCCGAAATGACCTATGGGCCTCCAAATCGATATCCGGACACTGTCTTAAGTCCAAAATCACCATACGGAGCTATTGAAATTGTCAAAATGCAATTCTGGAGTTGTCTACACCAATGTCAAACTACGGTCAACTCGATCAACTCAGACCTCCAACTTAGGGACTATGTGTCCCATTTGACACCTAAATCCAAATCAAACACACCCGGTAACTCAGATAATCACAATATAACATAGAGGAGGCAATAAATAGGGGATCGGGGCTTAAATACTCAAAACAACCGGTTGTGTCGTTACATCATACACATTTCTCTCAAATCGGACTCTAAATCGATGTTCAAAACTCAATTTTTCAATTTAAGAAAGTTTAGACAAAAACTTCCAGTTTCATCTCTTCAAATCCTCAATTTAGGTGTAATAATTCATGGAAAAATAAAGTATATAATTAAAAAAAAGATAAAATTACTTACCCTTAAGATTTTGGTGGTTATCTCCTCCAAAATCGCTTCACTTTTTCTCCAAGAACTCAAAAAGTGAACAAAATAAACTCAAAATCCCAAAATATGATGTTTTAATGCACTACCAGGGGTCATTCTTCGCGATCGTGATTCAAAAAAATTCCATCTCGGTTTTTACCCTTCGTGATCGCAGCTATGTCCCGGCAATCATGATGGAAAAATTTCATCAAAGTTCAATTGTTTCAGACAGCCTCTAGTTTAGTGGCCATAACCTTTTCTACAGATCTCCAAATGACAAACGTTTTAATTCTCGAAAAACTGGACACAAAGTGCAATAACTTTCATCTTTGAATCATCTCCTAACTCCTTATAGATTGCAAGATATAAGCTTCTAAAGTTAGCTAACTGACAGCAGAATTTCTTCTTTGCGAACATGAAGCCTCCTCCATGAATGAGATTCATAGGTCTAACTGTTCCATTTTTCTCTTAACGAATGCGATCTAAAGTCTTCGATCGCGATGCACACCCCTTTCGCAAAAACCAGCAACTAAAAATGACCTAGAAAGGGTCCGAAACCACCCCAAAACTTACTTGAGCCCCTCGGGACCCCGTCCCAAACATACCAACAAGTCCCAAAACATATTAGGGACCGACTCTAGTCCTCAAATCACACATAATAGCATTAAAATCACAAATCGTCGATCATGATCAATCTCTTAAGTTCCTAAAATTCAAACTTCAAACTAAGCGTCCGATTCTAGCTTAACCAATCCGGAATGAATCCAAATTTTGCATACAAGTTCCAAATGCCATATAGAACTTATTCCAACTCCTGAAACAATAATCCAAACTCGATAATATTGAAGTCAACTCCTGGTTAAACCTATAAACTTTCCAAAGCTTTAGATTGCTAACTTTTCGCCAAATAGTGCTGAAACCTTCTAGGAACATCTAAATGCATATTCGGGCATACGCCCAAGTCGAAAATCACCATCCAGAAATAATGGAACTATTGAATCTCCGATCCGAGGTCAAATACACAAAAGTCAAACTTGGTCAACTCTTCAAACTTAAAGCTTCTAAAGTGAGAATCATTCTTCTAAATCAATTCTGAATCATCCGAAAACCAAAACCGATGATACACCCATGTCATAATACATCCTAAAAAGCAATCATGCCCTCGTACCATAAAACAGAATGCAAATACTCAAAAAGACCGGTCGGGTCATTATAGAAACACATGAAAATCACAATGAACTTCAAGAATTGCTAGAAACACAACCACGCGTCCGATTCCTATCAAACAAACTCGGAATGACACCAAATTTTGCAGACAAGTTTCAAATAACAATGTCTTTTTCAGTCCTACACACCCTCAACTCGTATAAAATGAAGTCTAACCTATTCTGAAGGGGGGGATGCCACTTTGAGAGGTAAACACACACACATGCAACTCTTAAAAGCAAGAAATCTCAGTTTTTCTTCATCTTTCGTAGTATTTTCAACTATTTAACACTTGTGAAATTGATTAACTTTATCATGAGTGGCTAAAACCCATACGTTTTGGTGTTGCGATTTAGCCATTAATATTGTTGTTAAAAGTTGACATTACCTTGATTATAGCATGCTAATATATGGTTGTTTCTTCAATTTGGTGATTAATTGCTTGATTGCCTAGCCAACAGTTTAGTTCTATTTACTATCTATGCTATGCTTGGGAAAGCTATATCTAGATTACAGAAGAATTGAAGGCATGATCTTAACTCTGAGTTGGGGGGGGGGGTAATTTATGGCTAGGATAGGAATATACCTAATCACCAGGCTTAATTGAATATTGTAATCTTAATTAGTGTTTAATAGATAGAATAGGTGAGTAGTAATTTGGGAGAATATTATGAGAGCAATTACTCGATTAATTAGCAACCACGAGCGATTACGAAAGGGAAAGTTAATTAGAACGTAATAGGATTGGTGAATCGATCACAACCCTGTCCATCTCCACTGAATTCTTAGCAACCATTTTCTGCTTGCTTAGTTAATTAACTGTAACATTCATTGTGTAGTTATAATCACACCGTTAAACTCTGATTGACTCAACTAAATAACAATTTTAATGAAATTAGTCGGTATTAACACAGGTGTGTGTGGGTTTGACACTTTACTTATCATTATAGTACTTGTTGACCACGTATACTTATGTGTACATTTGGGAGCAATAAGTTTTTGGCGCCGTTGTCGGTGACTTGAATATTGACTACTTTACTAGCTTTTACTTTTGTTGTCTATTTCGTCAAGTCTAACATTTCTTATTGGTTGCTCTTAGGAACTTTGATTGAATGCGAAGGGAATGGAGCCAAGATAGACTTCAAGTCTTTGACCCCGAACATGAGAGAACATGTCATAGGAGGTTGAGAGAAGCAAGGGAGACCTACAATCTTCAGGCACTTGTTCAACTACTTATGGGCATGGAAGACGAACAACCTATGGCGGTTTAGGAGGTGGCAATGCCTAGTATTGCTAATGTTACCTCCAGCATTGTGAAGCCCAGAATCACTGGGCACTTTGAGTTGAAATAGAGCATGATCCAGCTGTTGTTACTTACAAACGGACAATTTATGGGTCTTCCACATGAGGATCCACAACAGCATATTCTGAACTTCTTGGACATTAGTGATACGTATATCACTAATGGTATCACACCGAACTATTTGAGGCTCACACTGTTCCGATCTCTCTGTTGGGCGAAGCAAATATGTGGTCAAAGGCTGAACCGGCTAACTCTATTACATCATGGAATGATATGGATCGAAACGTTTTGGCATGGTTCTTTCCCTCTGGCAAAACTGAAAAGATCAGAAGTGAGATAGTCGTCTTTAAATAGAAGTCGGGCGAGTCTTTATATTCATCCTGGGAGAGGTTCAAGGGGATGCTTAGAGATTGTCCTCATCACAACTAGGCTAATGAAGTGTTGGCTCAGACCTTCATAGAAGAGCTACATCCAGAGACCAAAACTATGGCATACGCTGCAGTGGGAGGTCAAGTGTTAGAGAAAAGCTTTGATGAGATTTATGCATTATTGAACAAATTCTCCAAGAGTAATCCTGACTGGCAAGGAAAGATTGGAAAATACACAGTTCAAAAATCAGCAGGGGTCCTCAAGTTAGACGATGTTTCTGCATTAACAGCGTAAGTTACCACATTAGCAAACCAAGTAAATAAGATGTCCTTGGTTATCAATAAGCAACAAGCTCAGCCAGTGCAACAGGTTCAAATATTTCATGAAGTATGTGGAGAGGGCCACACAAGCAATATATGCCCATCAAATCCAGAGTCTTTATTTTTTGTGAGTAATGCAAATCGATGCCAAAAAAATCATTATTGGAACACTTACAATCCTAAGGCGTTTATTAATGCATTTATTACGACCAGCCGAGGCTCTTCCAAACGAAACTGAGGCTAATACTAAGGAGTCTATTAATGTTGTGTCACTGAGCAATGGGAGACAGTTAGAAGAAGTCCTATCGAAGAACAAAAAGCAAGTGAGTTTTAGTGAAAAACAGGCCACCATTGAAGAGGAATCAAAAAATGCAAGGGAGTCAGAGAAGCCATTTGAAGAGGCAGTGGCAAAGCAGCCACAACCGATAGTTGCGAAGCCACCACCTTCGTTCCCTTAAAGATTGTAGAAAGTTAAGGATAATGCTACTTACAAGAAGTTCCTTGATATGTTGAAGCAGGAAGTGCCCAAATATGCAAAATACATCAAAGACATAATGGCAAATAAGAAGAGGTTAGCCGAGTTTGAGACTGTGGCACTCACTGAAGAACGTAGCTCAAGAATTCAAAGCAATCTACCTCAAATATTGAAGGATCCAGGTAGTTTCACTATCCAAATCTCGATTAGCAAGTATGCAGTTGGGCGATCCTTGTGTGATATTGGAGCGAGCATCAACTTGATGCCACTATCTATGTTCAAGCAGTTGGGGATGGGTGAGCCGCGACCAACTACTGTGATTTTATATTTGGCTGATTGCTCCCTTGGTAGTCTAGAAGGGGTGATTGAAGATGCCTTGATCCAAGTGGGTTCTTTTCATATTCCCTGATGATTTATTATCTTGGGCCATGATCTTGACCAGGAAGCCCCATTTATTTTGGGGCGTCCATACCTAGCCACGTGCCGAGCTATTATTGATGTGTGTGAAGGCAAGATGAAAATGAGAATGGATGATCGAGTGGAGATCTTCAATGTTTATAAAGCACATAAATTGCTAGTCCACTATGAAGCGTTATCCACGATTTCTGTGGTGGAAGGTAATGTGACTTTAGTGATACCTATATGAGCCCCACAGACCCCCTTGGACGAGCTTTATTGGGGGATGAAAAAGAGAGTGAAGATGAGTTGATGGAAGAAATCGAGCAAGTACTTAGCATGTCTTGCAAATATGTCCATGGGCTTGGGAGATAAGAGGAGTTGGATCGACCAGTTACTCTGACCTCTCCTAATCCTTCTGTTGAAGTATCTTCGAAACTAGAGCTCAAGCCTCTACTAGCTCACCTGCGAAATGCCTACTTGAGGAGTGCTGAAAACGTTGCTAGTGATTATTTCATCCAGCTTGACGAATTTGCAAAGAGAAAAGTTGCTAAGGGTGATTCGTGAGCACAAAAGAACCATTGGGTGGACAATTGCTAATATTAAGGGAACCACTCTATCATTCTGCATGCACAAAAATTTTATCGGAGATAGACACCGTCCTAGTGTTGAGCAAAAAAGGAGGTTGAATCCTATTATGAAGGAGGTCGTGAAGAAGGAAGTGATTAAGTGGCTTGATGCAGGTATCATCTTCCCTATTTCTGACAGCAATTGGGTAAGCCCAATGTAATGTGTGCCTAAAAATGGCGGGATGACTATGGCGAAAAACAAGAAAAATGAGCTAATTCTTACTTGCAATGTGACGGGGTGGAGACTTTTAATTGACTATAGAAGGCTCAACAAAGCAGCCCGCAAGGATCATTTTCCACTTCCATCCATTGACCAAATATTGGATAGGTTAGGGCATGAGTATTTCTTCTTACTTAATGGTTATTCGGGGTACAACCAGATTGTCATAGCCCCAAAGGATCAGAAAAAAATGACTTTCACGTGCACCTTTGTTTTCAAGAAAATGTCGTTCGGTCTTTGTAATGCACCAGCCACTTTCCAGAGGTGTATGATGGCAATTTGATATGGTGGAAAAATATATAGAAGTTTTCATGGATGACATTTCAGTCTTTGGGTCTTCTTATGATGATTGTTTGAAGAATTTTGTTTGAACGGTGTGAAGAAACAAATTTGGTACTAAATTGGGAAAGTGCCATTTTATGGTGTAAGAGGACATCGTTTTGGGTCATAGAGTATTGAAGAGCGGCATTAAAGTTTATAAGGCGAAGGTGGAGGCATAAAATTACCTCCACCCATCTCTGTGAAGGGTGTTCGGAGTTTCTTGGGAAAAACAGGTTTCTATCGATGCTTTATTAAAGATTTTTCTAAAATTGCTACTCCATGTGCAGGTTGCTCGAATAGAATGTGCCATTCAAATTTGATGAAGCCTATTTGAAGGAGTTCGAGGAGCTTAAGGAGAAGTGGTGGTTGTACCCATCATTGTGGCACCTAATTGATCCTTTCCATTTAAACTTATGTGTGACGCAAGTGATCATGCTAATAGGGCAGTGCCAGGCCAGAGGAAGGGCGATATGTTTTACTCCTTATACTATGCGAGTAAGACTCTTGATAATGTATAGTTGAATTACACCACCACTAAAAAGGAGTTGTTGGCAGTTGTGTGGGCCTTTGAGAAATTTCGGGCTTACTTGGTGGAAACAAATGTCACAGTCCACATGGATCATGTAGCAATCAGGTATTTATTTTAGAAGAAAGAATCCAAAGATAGATTGATGCGATAGGTTTTGTTGCTGCATAAATTTGATGTAGAAATACAAGATCGGAAGGGCACATAAAACCAAGTGGCTGACCACCAATCGTGGCTGGAAAATCATGAACACGTGGAGGAAGGTGGACAACATAAGTAACTTTTTTCCATCACCCATCACCCTACCCCATGATATGTGGACTGTGTGAACTACCTTGTGAGTGGAGTTCTTCCTCCTGAAATCCAATCTGAAGCCAAGAAGAGGTTTTTACATGATGTGAACTTTTACTACTGGGATGAGCCCTTCTTGTACATACATATTGCTGACCAATTGATGCGGAGATGCATTACGGAAATAGAGGTGGAATAAGTGTTGTATGAGTGCTATACCTCATCTTATAGGTCCATTGTGGACGCGATAGGACGACTACAAAGGTATTTCAGTCAGGGTTCTATTGGCCAATGTATTCAAGGATGCCCATACATTTGCTAAGAAGTGTGACTGGTGCCAGAGAACAGGAACAATCACGAGAAGGCATCAGATGCCTTTGAATAATATCCTGAAGGTACAGATTTTTGATGTGTGGGGGCATAGACTTCATGGGACCATTCCCATTGTCTAGAGGAAACAAGTGCATTTTGCTAGAAGTGGACTACGTGTCCAGATGGGTGGAGATTGTTGCATTGCCAACCAATAATGCCAAGGTGGTGGCCAATTTTGTGAAAACTTTCGGACAAGTCCAAAATCATAATACAAAACCTATTGAACCTTTTAAATCATGAATCCGAGTTCGTTAAGTCGATTATTTTACCATGGTCAACTCAAATTCTTACGCTTAACAAGTATGCAACTCAAGTGTCAAAATCACTCCTAAATACCTCAGAATGGAACCAAATTTCACACACAAATCCAATATGACAACACGGACCTGCACCAAGGCTCGATATACCTTAACGGGATTCGATATCATCAAAGTCCACTCTAAGTAAAAATTAGCCAATTCCAATACCTTCAAAATGCCAATTTTTGTCAATTACCCTCAAAATCATCTAGGAACCTCATAAATCAAATCAAGGCATACCCCCAAGTGCAAAATCACCATACGAATCTATTGGAACCATTAAAAATGCAATCCAAGATTCATTCCAAAGCCGCCATATAACTGTATAAGATCCTCATAAATACCCAGGCCACCTTAATCCATATAAGTCCAGTGATGTGCCGGGAAATTTCGGCACATATTTATACTATTTGATTAGAAATTGCTTGTTCCACTTGATAATTATCACGCTATTTACCTAGTTTTCGTTTAGTTTCAGTACATGGATGAAAGAAACCCAAAAGCGCGAAAAGAAGGCCAAAAGCTGTGCAAAGGCAAGAAAAGAGGCGAACAATACAACAGGAGTAATTCTGCGACCGCAAAGTGGATCTGCGAGTCGCAGAATTGGAATGATGATCGCAGAGTCGGGCAGAAACTCAAGCCAAAGTTAACAGAAAAAAGTTGTCGACAATGCGATCGCAGAAGGAAAATGCGCATCGCATTATCGCTGCAGATACATGCAGAGTTTTAGGTGAAGAATCGAAGGGAATAGCGATCGCATTCTGTGATCGCAGAACCAATCTGCGGTTCGCATGCTTGAATGCGATAGGAAGGAAAAGCACTGGGGCAGTATGCGATACAAGATGCCATTTCTGCGGACCGCATTCCTATTATGCGATCGCAGAAGACTAAGTCGGCCAAGCAGCTATTCCAGTTCGCCTTGGTTTTTGGTCCTCTATAAATAGCCTCTCTAGGGTTATGTGTAGGGGCTTGTCAGGTTTTAGAGTGAAAACATAGTGCTTTTGGTGAATTTCGACTTGGGAGAGATATTTGGGTGATGAAAACTTGGAAATCCTTATTTTTGTAAGATGAATTCAATTTCTGTTATTGGTTCTTTAGTTCTAAATATGTGTAGCTAAATTTCAATACTAAGGTTGTGAACCCTAGATGGGTAGAATGTTATTGAACAATTGATTTTGATTCCAATTTCGTAAGAAGCTTGATGTTTATTTATTTCTCTTTCTTAATTGAATCGTTAGTGGTTGCAAACATTAACGCGTGCCAATTAACACTATTGAACCTTGGAAAAGGGAGATAGGGTTTGGTAGAAATAAGTAACGACCATTCAAGGTTTTAACCCTTGTCTAATAAAATCACTTAGGAATAAGAAGATTTTAAGTTGGCAAATAATTGGGTACTTGTAATTTCTACTTTAATGTATTCGGGAGAATCATGAAAGGATACGTTGTCTAGATATTGGAAAATATTGGATAGCACACTATTAAGACCCAATTGCATATCAAGAGCGGGAATTAATATCAATATCAATACATTCTACTACATTAGGGGGAGCACAACCTTAGTATCTCGACTTCATAAATTTATTCAATTAATCTTTTCAATCTGCACTTAGTAGTTTAATCATAGTTACGTATTTAACATCAAGATATTTTATTCTGAGACTTGATCGAATTAAGACTAAGCGAAATACTACGTTAATCAGATATTCGTTTCACGCCTATTCCCTGTGGGATTCGACCCCAACCTAGTTGGGTTACTATATTTGACATCGATCGCTTACACTATTCTTAAGGTGTAATTTGAGCGGATCAGTAACAAAGGATTGGCTTCGGACCGTATATCTCGCCAATCCCGGATATCTCGCCAGGAGCAATTTTCTCAACTGTTATAGCCGTTATGCCGTCATCTTAGGATATTCAATCCCGTAATTAATAGGATTTTCCTTGTAATCAGTCTTTTACTTTATTTAGGACTTTTTTATTTACCTATAAGAGGGGCATTGGCCCCCCATTATAAAAGGAGGATACATTTTCAGAGAGAAGAACAATATATTTCTGTTGTTATTCATTACCATCACCACTGTTCATCAAAATACTTCCTTATTTCTTATATTTCATCATCAGCTGTTGGATACTTGTGGTTTGACTGTTCTCTTTTGCTTATTATACTTTAATCTTCTACGTCATATTGTGGCATTGTATCAAATTGATTCACGGATCCTTAGCACTACGAACAAATTCAATTGTTATCCGGTTTTAAGGGTAAACAGTACGTCATTAGATTTGAGTTCGAGATCGTCGAACATTATAAGATTGATGTGTCATATCAGCGTTTTCTCCTTATCCATTTTGAAATTATACCAACAATACTCTTAAGAAGATAATCAATTCTGATTTAGAGACGTTTAGTCATAATTCAGTTTTTTTTTATGGAGAAATACTCTTGGGCTTTTAAAAAGAGAAGCTTGTTTCCGGTACTAAGCTGTTCGAGAATCTGGCACTTGACAATGTTCACCGCACCAACAGTATTGTTATTGATAATATGCGGAGGATAATGTATATGTATTTGTTTACCCTTAAAATGGGTAACGATTAAATTTATACGCGGTTTTAAGGATATGTGAATTGATTCAACACAAGTAATCAAAAATATTAGAAAAACGAATAAACGATGAAATAAACAAACAAACCAGTTGTGACGTGGAGTTCAGGCTCGATTCAAGCTTAACAGTAGTTTTACCCTCGACCAGACCCTCGATTCGAATCCAAGCTGTCACGATCCAAAATCCACTAGTGATCGTAATGGCGCCTCATACCGCCGTCAGGCAAGCCAACAATGATTAGTCAATTTAGTTACTCATTCTAGCACCTTAAAATCATAATTTTTATTAATGAAATAGTGTGAAATAGAATTTACACGAACTAAAATAGTGAATAATATATAGGAACCCCCAAAACCCGGTGTCACAAGTGCATGAGCATCAATTAAGAAACATAATAAAATACAACATCTATCTGGAATACAAGTTAGACAGGAAAATATAAATAACTCTGATGGAGACTCTGTAGGCTACAGATCAGAGCGTGAAATGCAGCTCACGGTAAAGTCCCCGCAATGGTCACGCCTTTGCACAGAAAAGACCACCAGACATATAAGTACCTACACAAAAGTGCGGCAAGTGTAGTATGAGTACGTAAATCAACGCATACCCAGTAAGTATCTAGCCTAACCCTAGAGAAGTAGTGACGAGGGATCGACATCAACACTTACTAGTGGTCCAATATGATAGATACAGTAGAGGTAAACAGGAGTCGGAGTAGATAAACGAAATAACAAGTGTAAATATGTGGTACAGTCCTCCTCTCAGCAATGACTCTAATTCTCAACTACTAACTACCTCCTCAATCGAAGTATATATATAGTGGACCTTACCAGATAGGTCGTCACAGTTCAATAAAGAACAAGCTCACAGATATGCTGGCTTCTTGCCAATTATTACGCACGATTTTATAAGAGTATTTTATTGAAATGCCGAGACGTACGGCCCGATCCCGTCATAATATGTGCACTGCCGAGGGTCGAACGGCACGAACCATAGGTACATCTATTATATTGCTGAGGCGAACGGCCTGCTCCTATGAGAGTGTGATACATAATCCTGCCAAGGCGAACGACCGATCCCATCATAATGTGCGCACTACCGAGGGTTGAACGACACGAACCATAGATATATATATTATACTGCCGAGGCGAACGGCCCCATCCCATTAGAATAAGAAGTTTTAACGGGTCCTTGACCCCACTCACGAATAGACGTGTGAGTTATAAATTTTAAGGAAAATCTTTCGATAAAAATGCATAATGCGGGAGAAATTCGTAAGAGGAGTATAATTATTTCGCGGCTAATCATAAAGCTCGTCGAATCTCTACCATATCGAGTCTATCACTCTACTCAAGTCTCGTCTCAAGTCGCAATGTAAAATAAAGGAATTAAATAGGCAGGAGATAACTCAAGTAGTACAGCTATAGCATGGTGTGCACCTAAGTCTAACCCGGACATAACATACGTCTAGCTATGCATGGACTCTCGTCACCTTGTGTATACGTACCCCCAACAATAAGTAACGCATAACAATTACATCACCTAGGGGTAGTTTTCCCCTCACAGGGTTAGACAGGAGATTTACCTCGCTCGAAGTTCCAAAACCGGCTCCAAAGCCTCTCTAATACCTCAAATCAAAGCCCGTCGATCCAAAATAATTCAAACAATGTGCAAACCAGTCAAAATATATTCTAATATCCATAATAAATCATTTAAAACAATTTTCCAACTCCGCTCAATAAGTCTATAAAAATCAACCCTCGGGTCCACGTGTCTGGATTCCGAAAATTTTCGAAGATAAACTTTACCCATAGCCTCACGAACTCAAATATATAATTTATTCTCAATTCCACATTCAATTTCGTGGTCAAAATCCAAAAATATTAATTTTAGGTTTTGTACCAAAACCCCCACAATTTCTACTAATTTCCATATTTAAATCCTTATACAAATCATGTATTTAACTTGTAATAGGTGAAAATCAGTTACCTTGTGTTTCTTGATGAAAATATCCCCTTGAAACTCTCCAAAATCACCCCAACCAAGTGAAAATGAAAGAAAATGGGCCAAATCCCGTTTTTAAAAGAACCTTCTGCCTAGACGATTTTTCGCATCTGCGGTTCACTAGCTGCTTCTGCGGCACCGCTTTTGCGGTCTACCATCCGCTTCTCTGGAGTTAGCACTTGCCAACCAACAGCTTTTACGGTCTCAACCCCGCTTCTACGGGTGCGCACATGCACAAAAGCGTCCGCTTCTGCGGACCAGCCTCCCTACTCATTTCCATTTTTGCGTCAAATGCACCACATTTGCGGACACGCAGGTGCAGAAGGGACCTCGCACCTGCTACCTCTGCCTGCTTCCTACTTGACCGCAAACAGTCTCCTTCTCGCTTCTGCGGTGCCCACTCCACAGGTGTGATTACACCAGCAGCTGCCAACTTCAGCAAATTCTTTAAGTTCAAAATTTGATTCGTTAACCACCCGAAATCCACCCGAAGCCTTCGGGACCTCAATCAAACATACCAACACGTCCTATAATACAATACGAACTTAGTCGAACCCTCAAATCACCTCAAAAAACATAAAAAACACAAATCACACACAGATTCAAGCCTAATGAACTTTAAAACTCTCAATTTCTACAACCGATGCCGAAACCTATCAAAATCACATCCTATTGACCTCAAATTTTGCACACAAGTCACAAATGACACCACGGACCTACTCCAACTTTCGGAATTGGAATCCGACCCCAATATCAAAAAGTCCACTCCTGGTCAAACTTCCCCAAAAATTCAACTTTCGCCATTTCAAGCCTAATTCCACTATGGACCTATAAATCACAATTTGGACACGCACCTAAGACTAAAATCACCATACAGAACTATTCCCAGACTCGGAATCCCAAATGGACGTCGATAACATCAAAATCTACTTCATCCCAAACTTAGGGAATTCTTAAACCTTCAAAAGGCCAACCTTCCGTAATAAGCGCCGAAATATTCCTGGGCCACTCGATACTTGATCGGAACATACGCCCAAGTCCGAATTCATCCAGAATTATAACAGCTACCTCGGCCTCACACCGAACAACACTCGACTTAAATTTTTTTTTTTCACCTTCCATTCTTGCCTTGCCGCTGTTGTTGGTGAATGAATAGCTATTAGTGCCTCTCTTAGTGGATTTACTGATTTACCGCTTGACTTGCCTATTAACTGTTAACCCTTTGTGCGAGTTTCCGTGTTATTGAATTAGAAGCAAAGAAGAGAAATGAAAGGATCTCTTTGAAAGGTAACTGAATGCGTATCCGGTGTGGCGGAACCTTCATATCTCGATTCCGAGGTCGTTTACTCAAAAGGCACACTTTAGCCAATTCTTCCTACTTAAAGCTTCCGAAATTAGAATTTTCTTTCCAACCCAATCCTGAACTTCCCGAAATTCAATTCCGACCACATGTACAAGTTATAATACCTGAAGTGAAGCTACTCAAGGCCTTAAACCGTTGAACGGCGTGCTAGAGCTCAAAGCGACTAGTCGGGTCGTTACATTCTCCCCCACTTAAACATTCGTTCGTCCTCGAACGTGCTAAGAACTGCTTCGGAGTTGTCCAAATTTACTGTTTAGCACCTTGTGCACTACTCGTACCATCACAACCCAGTTGGGCATTAGCTCGAGCCGGGCTGAAGGTCCTCCCTTTAGCCTTAGATAACAAGCTTTAGAACCAAGTTCCAACTTCCGAATTTCTTTACCCGACCTGATTCTAACACACGAACACCGTACCAATAACCACGCACTGTCCCACAGCATGATCGTACACCTAGGCCGAAATCACACCATGCACCACATAAGTCGGTTGCCCATAATAACATCCTCTGACTACAATAGCTGAAATTTCACGAATCCGATGCCCGCAATACAACTCATGACGTATATAAATCTGGTTCCAACTCTCGTAATACTGCCATGACGAAAGAGACGTGTAAAAACTCGTAACCACCTGCTGAATCAATAGTTCATGGAGTCTCTCCTCCTGATAAGAACCATTATCTCATTCTGAACTAAATAATGATATTTTTCCTTTTACCTTATATATATCTGATCGCATTAATTTCAGGTTCAATAATCGCGTCTCACCCAGTACAAGCTGCTCAGGCAATAAGCCACCTCAAACACTGACCCAGATCTCATATTACGCCATCAATGCGCCGACAAGCTACAACTCGAATATGACACATAAGGAGGAACGAACTTTGGAAAAGAATTACCCGACCCAGGCAACGAAATAAACGGTTGAACAGATGTTATGAACCCTTCTCAGAAAGTGAGAAACAAAATACGCGAAAATAGATATAAGGAAAAATACTCAACATATCGCTGTTGCAGCGTGCAACCCCATCCAAACATGATACCGTTGCAGCCTGCAACCCGATCCAAACAACGTACCCATGGCGGCGTGCCACCCGATCCACTCGTAACCATAAACAAGGACATACTCATCAAGCCATAATGCTTCTACCTACGGAATACCGAATATCGGCCATAAGCATGCTAAATGCAAAAAAATACAACTCTAGGGAGACGGATAGCGCCATACGCTACAAAGCCCAAGCACGACTAAGGTGCGATAAATGACCTGTATCTCGAGAGCCATCCTACTCATATGACACCACAAGCTACAGGGGATCTCAACACACGTGCGAACAATCAAGTCGTCTCAAGCGCAACCCCCACAGTTCAGAACCAAAGGAATAGAGCGCCTTCAAGCATAAACTCTCACATTAATGATAATACCAAAATCTCCGTATTTGGTTTCGATCTTTAACAATCAGGTGACTAGCATGCCACACTTATACAAATCTCCACTTGGGTATGCTCCCACGACATTCTGGACCAGGTAAAAAAGTCTGCACCTCCATACCACCATTCTTACTAATCTGTAAAGCAATTCAAGAACCCGCAATTCAATACACAATGCTCCTTCCACAGAACACCATTCCCAGGCGATACTAGGATAAGGTCATCTTACTATGAACATTTAAATTCTTTCCGGCTCATCCAAGCTCGTGATATCCTTGTCAACACCGAACCGCAACCTTGATCCTCAACTACCAATTCCCATGCCGCTCACTGCACCTATCATGCCGCTACGCGAGAATACCAGAATTCATCATAACTCTTGAACTACTAGTAGAATAAACACTTCATTGGCTGGAAAGCCTTTCACTTTGCTCATTTCAGAAGGACTAATGCAACACGCAACTGAATTCCCAAACCATAGAAAATACAAACCTCAAGTCGTGATCTAAATCGGCATGACTCTTCCGGAATCCATTTACACCACAAAGCCATTTGAATCAAATACCTCACAAATCAATCAAGTTGTGGTGGCTGTCGAGCCTGCATGTACAACCACAAATTACATGTATAACTTCACACGCTGAAGGAACTGATCGTTGCAACAATCATGTGACTCAACCATTACCAACCAAGCCAACTTCTTCCAGTTCAGTCTTAACTTGCCTTAGAAATAATAATAGCTCCATTCAAAATATAACGAACTCAATCTGCACTCATCCCGAGTGACCCGCATTACGAGACCACATCGTCTCATTACTCATGAATCATCTCATATCCTTCTTACGCGCACAATGGCATCCCCATCCGGTACACCCGTTTTGCAAAACCTTCCGCAAGCTCGAAACTATTTCTTACTTTCCTCTAATACTGCACTGTGTACCCAATGATAACGCAGAACCTTCCAAGTCCTTAAGCACTGCACTCGAATTCTTGAACCCACTAGGACCACTGTTGAGAGTCACCCACTCTGACTTGGCCCCAAATATAAGCCAAACTCTAATACGCTGCTAGCATGTGAACATCCCATCAAAGAAGCACCCGACTGAATTCTTTTCCTCGTACATAACCCCCCCCCCCACAAGAAGCACAAACTCTGGGTCTTCCCAAAAACCTGAACATGCATCGATAACGCCGAACATAGCACACGTCCATCAAGTTTCTTACTGAATTACCCCTGATATTTCCTTTCTTAGTCACAAATAATTCGCCAGTGCACCTATAGCCAGAAACCGCACAAGCAAACAACCACGTGATCCAATCGTAGACGGTGAGACCCCCCCCACTTAGATTTAAGCTACCATCAGATAATGCAGAGCTCACAATGATTCCTCCTTCTCAATTACCATGATCTCGCACCTTTAACCTGCCAAACTTCTCGAAGTCTTTTGTTAAGCTTTTCATGAACATTCTGAATCACCAGTCACAATCACATATTCGACCTCTTACTGGGTAGCAAATAATATTCCTTGAAGAAGCTTCATCAACATCACGCCCCCGCTAACCTATTCACAGGAGATAACTTACCTCTATAAATCCTTACCGATAGCTTCCAACGACGTTGTACTGGGCACAACTACCACATAATCAGTAAATTCTTCTGAGCTCATGCTCGCCCACCAGTTGTATAAGTTTGCTTCTTCCCTATTAACATCAACTGCAAGTTCAATAATACCTTTCGAACTCAAGTCATATCGCACCTAAAATGGTAATCAGATCTTCACATCTCTCTTCATTTCAAACAGATTCCTTTCTTCCATATTTGATCTTTCTTCTTATAGTGACCATCACTCCAAATAAAATCCGTAAGCCAAATCACCTTCCATCACGATTCCAAAACCGTTCTACACTTTCTCAAGGCACGCGGCTATCCTACCACAAAGTCCATGTGCTAATCTGCCACTCTTACTTCAGTTAAACCATCTCCTTTAAGCAACTCCTCAACCTATGCTTCTCATACTTGACCTGCTAGTACTTCAACCACAGCGAAAACAGTTCCTGCAATGTCTTCCCTCATACTTCACTGCTCAAATGTTGCTTCAAATCAAAATGTATCTCTGTAGCACCTGAACCAATAAAATGTTACTGACTCTAAGCCTCTTCGAAGATCATTTTTCTCGAGCCATCAACATTGGAAATACTAATTAAATTCTGAACCGCTGCATACAACTATCTCTGGCAACCACCCCTCAGGCACTATTTCTCCAAACTCTTCCTTCTATACTTTCCATTTGCCAAGCTCACTTAAGAAATTAGCACGCAATCTTAAGATTCATGAAAGGTCCACTCATCTCTCATAAGAGAATGTCACAAGTACGACTTCAAGTACCATAGGCTTGCTCCTCATGTAGATCGCCACTAATGTAAGCTCACTCGATTTGAAATCAAGTAGGACTTCTTTCAGGTTGTAAAGAAGACTTTTGGATTAGGGTAGGATACCATATGGGTAAGTGGTTACACATTTCCTTAAGCACTCCATATTTTTATTTCTCGGCTCACAATTACCAATTCTTAGAGGCATTTTCTTTTCATTAGGGACTAGAGACACTTAACATCATTGTTTGATTTCTCATGCAAGGGATCATTACCTCTTTTTGAACCTATCAATCCTTCCACTTTTTCACGTTTTGCGTTATTTTTTTTGTTCTTTTGTTTTCTTGCCTTCGCTTTTCATAGATATCATTTCTTTTCTCTTTTTGTCTTGATACCTTTTTCAAATTTCTCATTTCTCCCCCAAACTTATGTTTTAAGCCACTTGTTCACAAGAGTGGTAAGGAAAGTCCGGGCGCTAGAGAGGGTCAAGACAAAACGGGTAAGGGCTTATAACATGGTTATCAAATGAAATAGGCTAGCGGCTCAAAGGGGATGACTAGGGATAACAACATTGGTTGGCAATAGAAAGCTCAAACGGGCCAAGGAAAGCCTATAATTACCTCTCAAACCAAGCAAAGCTTAGGATTTCACCTTGAAAAACATTCTGGGCAAGTTCTAGACCCTTCACACGGATACTTGGACTAGCAACAATTCATCTCACCCCTCATGTAACTAGATTGTAAAAGAGGATAGAGTCGAGAGCCTACAACAAACCACATTCAAGTTTAAAGATCACTATGGTCCAATTAAACCACTCGATGATTATCAAGTCAACTCAAGAGTCACAAAGCCACTAACTAGAGTTATTTCTTTCAAAAAACTTGTCTCTAACCATAAGCACGTAGTTACGTATGTTGGTACCAATTGAAGCATGATTAACTATTCGAGAATGACTTGATTAGGTCTTTTTATTCATTACTACTACTATTAATACCTAAACACAAAAACGGACTCATTCTCTTAAGAAGGTTGTCACGCCATCCATCGTTGGGACGAGTCACCTGGTTCACACAACAACTACCTTTGGAAAGAACTGTGACGTTAAGAAAACCAAAGGCTTATTATCTACTAAAGCATAGAAAAATAAGCTAATTAACAAAACAAGAACTAATATGGAAAAAATAAGAAGATAATAAGCAAATACTACTAAAGAGAGATAAATATACATAAGAGAAGAGAGAGAAGATAAATAAATACAAATAAGAAAAGAAAGAGTACCACCAAATTATTACAGACCAAATGTATCAAAGTGTACCAATGTGTCAAACAAACTCCACCCTTCCCCCCCCCCCCCCC
>MCJB01007125.1:63259-96097 GCA_002018475.1 Nicotiana obtusifolia
AAATAAAAGCAAGCATTGTCCCCAATGATTATCAAAATAAGAGTAAAAGAGGAGAGGGTGAAGAAAACTCCCTAAGGATCCTTGGATATCTCAGTGTCCCCAACAATGTCATCTGTTTCAAGGTCAGCCAACTGAATCTCATCATCATCAAATCTAGGCGTGGCTGGGTTGCTGAACATCGCACGCATTTCTCAACAGTGTCGGCAGCAAGGTCTGGCTTGTCAGACTGGCAAGCTAGTGCTACCGGTGCAAATGGTATTGAAGGATCTGGGGCACACTGATGTGCCGGGGAATTTCAGCACATTTTGATACTACTTGCTTAGTTTTTAACTTGTTTTACGTGCAAATTTCCTCGATACTTATGTAATTTTAGTGTATTTGCAGTACATCAGGTGTAAGGACCTAAAAGCACGGAAAAGAGCTCCAAAAGCCAACTAAAGACAAGAAAAGCATTGAAAAGCATCGCAGAGGTAAATATGTAGTCGCAAACATCACATGCGAACCGCATATTTCACAATAAAATCGCAAAACAAGACAGACCTCCAGGCACATTTTCATGTCAAGAATGCGGTCGTATATGCGATCGCATAACTAAGATGCGGACCGCAGACATGTACTTGGGAATCGCAGACGCAAGCAGAGTTTTGGGTGAAAGTCAGGGTAAAGAATGCGATCGCATTTGCGATCGCATAATTAGTATGCGCACCGCAAACTCGACCGCAAACCAAGTATGCAGTTTACAGGTTGTTGGATTTGCGATGCAGAAGGTGGCCGCATTTCTTCAATGCGGACCGCGAATCCAGAATGCGATGAAGGCAAAATCCATGGGTTAAATATGCGACGGACGTGTAAGATTTGCGGACCACATTTCTGTTATGCGACAGAAATATGATCGCATTATTGACATCAGGGGCAAATCAGTCCGAACTTCACCTCGATTTTTGGGTCTCTATAAATAGGTTTAATAGGGTTTTGTGGGGACTATCTTGTGAGAATTGAGAGCAAAAAGTACAAGGCTTAAACTATTTTGAATTCTTGGAAGCTCTTTGATCAAGTACCTTCTACTTTGTAAGCTTATGACAATTACTATCCTTTTACTTTCAGTTTTCAGCATGAGTAGCTAATTCTAAACGCTAAGGTTGTGAACCCTAGATGGGTATGATGTTCTTGGAATTTTGATATTGAATATAGTTTCAACGGTTGATTGATATTTATTTACTTCTTATTCTTTAAACAATTGTTGGTGGTTGCAAACATTAACAAATGCCATTTAATTCTACCTTTGCTTGGGAAAGCGGGGTAAAATTTGGTAGAAGTAAATAACAAAGACTCAAGGCTTTAACCCTTGTTTAATAAAATCGCTTAGGAATAAGTGGGTTTTAATTTGGCATAGATTGATTATTCTTAATCACAACTCTTTTGTATTTGGGAAAATCATAAAGAGAAAATATTACCTAACTATTGAAAAATAATGGGTAATCAATTAGGCATCAATTGCATATCAAAAGTTTCTTCCGTTGGAAATATATAATATTGATATCGCTAGCATTATACTTCATAAAGGGGGACACAACCTTGGTTCCTTTAATCATATTATTTATATTCATAATATTGCAATTAGTTTTCGTTTAAACTCAAGTTCAATTCATACTCCTGTTAGAATTACAGTATAGAATTACGACTGTAGTCAAGTACTATACTAATTAAGTAAACGTTTCACACCTATTCCCTGTGGGATTCGACTCCAACCTTGTTGGTTTATTATATTTGACACTGACCGCTTACACTGTTTATTAAGGTGTAATTTGAGCATATCAAATTTTGGTGCCGTTGCCGGGGAATACGATTTTGAAATTACTAATTAGTGTATACTTTACTATACGTCTGATTCTATTCTATCACACTTTGTTTGTTTTGTTTGGTGTTGATAGGGGAACATGTCGGACTATGGTGATGATGTGGAGTTAGACGCAGAAGGAAATCCTTTGCGGACATTGAGGAGTATATCGAGGATACAAATGCTATTGTACCTCCTGCTATTGGTGCTGCAACCTTCAAGGTAGAACACGAATTAATTCTGATGCTGAAAGCGGAGGGATTTTTCAGGAATTCCACAGATGATGACCCAACACAACACTTAGAAATTTCTTGGGTGTATATGCGATGCACAAGCAGAATAATGTCTCTGATGATGCCATGAGGTTGAGATGCTTTAAGTATTCTCTAGCTGGGGATGCGAGGAAATGGCTCCAGAACCTTCCTCCAAATTCCATACATTCATGGCCCGAACTTGTCCGAGCTTTGTTGTCAAAATGGTTTCCACAAAGCAAGAAGTCAGAGCTCAGGGATAAGATTTTCTTCTTTAAGAAACTACCAGGCGAACAACTACATGAAGCATGGGATCGCTTTAAACTATATTTGGTGAGGTCCCCAAACCATGGTTTTCCGGATTCCATCTTGTTGGAAAAATTTTACATGGGTTTGGATCCTATGAACCAGTCAATAGCGAAGAATGCAGCTGCAGGATCTTTTATGGACAAATACTTCGCTAGAGTGACTCAAATATTGGATAAAATGGCAAAGCATAACCAAGCTTGGCATACCGAGGACTCCACAGGCGGAATTGCAATTGGCTTTCCTTGTTTGAACAACTTGATCAAGGAAAATCAAGAGCGAGACCAAGTAATTGCAGAACTTGCTACGAATGTCAATGTGTTGACAAAGCTTTTCACGGAGAATCAGAAGAAGAAAGTGAATGTGCTTGAGAATGTGCAGCCGGTACCAAATGAAGATTATGAGGAGGCAAACTATGTCAATAACTCTCAAGGAGGGTACCAAAGGCAGCATTAGCAAGTTCAAGGCTCTCAAAATCAATGGAGACCAAACCCGCAAGGGCAAGGTCACCATCAATGGCGAAACGACCAAAGTGGTTCTAACCAAGGAAACTGGAACAGCAACAACAACTTTTCAAATCGAAGTTCCAATCCTTATGTTCCCCCAAAGGGTCAGTACTCAAATCAAGGTTCCTCTTGTGAATCTAAATTGGAGAGCATGCTTGAAAGGATACTACAAAATCAAGAAAAGTGTGATAATTCCATGAGGAACATGACTGAGTTGGTTGGCTCTCATACTGCGGCGATTCAAAAACTGGAATTGCAAATGAGAGATCTTTCTCGTGAGCAACATCCACAGCAGAAGGGAAGACTCCCTAGTGATACAATTGCAAATCCAAAGGGAAGTTGGAGTGGCCCAACTTCTCATATCATGGCAATCACTACCAGGAGTGGAAGATACTGCAAGGAAAGAATGAGCAAGCAGTTGATGTGGAAGAACTTGAAAAAGGAGTCGAGGTTGAAGAGCCTAATGTTGCCGAAGTGGAGAAAACTCCGGAGGTTGTGCAAATTAGGGAAGAGACCCGAGAAGGGATGAAGGAAAAGGAAGAAGAAACATCAAACATCTTCCGCTGATTCCTAGATCCCCTCCTCCTTTCCCTCAAAGACTTGCAAGAAGAGTTGACGATAGCAAGTTTGAGAAATTCTACGATATTCTTAAGCAATTATCTGTGAACATACCATTCTTGGAGGCTTTTCAAGAAATGCCTGGTTTTGCTAAATACTTAAAGTATTTGATCACAAAGAAGAGAACCACCAAGAATGAGGTGGTGAATATGACTTATCGGGTTAGCTCTATTATTGCTACAACCCCTATTCAAAAGAAAGAAGACCCGGAAGCATTTAAATTTCCTTGCACTATCGGGGTGCGTGAGTTTGTAAGGGCCATTTGTGACAATGGGGCTAGCATCAATTTAACGCCGCTTGCCATCTACAAACAAACGGGATTAGGAATGCCAAGGCCAACAAGTATGAGGTTGTAAATGGCTGATCGTTCAATCAAGAGACCGGTTGGAATTGTTGATGATGTGATTGTGAAAGTTGGAAAATTTCATATACAAGTTGATTTTGTAATTCTTGACTGTGCTGTGGACAAGGAAATCCCTATTATCTTGGGGAGACCATTTCTAGCCACTGGAAGAGCCCTTATGGATTCGGAACGTAATGAAATTAAATTCCGAGTGAACAACGAAGAAGTTACATTCCAAGCAAGTAAGGGTATGAAGCTACCAAATGAGTACGAGAACATTTCAGTGATTGGTATTGTTGATGAAGTAGATGATGCTGTTGAGATGAAGATGGAAAAACACTGCCCAGGTGAAGCATTGGCAGCTATCTTGGTCAACTTCGACGGTGATGATATGGATGGTTTTATGGAGTCGGTGAATGCACTGGAGGGGCTTGGTTCTTACTCTTATACTCCACCAAAGCTTTCTCTTGATTTGGAGAATAGAGCTACACCTCCTGCAAAGTCGTCTATTATTGAGCCACCACAACTAGAGCTCAAACCACTTCCTCCACACTTAAGGTATAAATTTCTTGGCTTAAATAATACTTTACCAGTAATTGTTTCTTCTTTGTTGAATGATATGCAGGTGGAACAATTGCTGAAAGTTTTGAAGGAGCATAGACAAGCCATTAGCTGGACAATTGCGGACATTCGTGGGATCCCTGCTGGAATTTGTGAGCATAAGATTCAATTAGAAAGTGGGACCAAACCGAGTGTGGAACACCAACGACGGTTGAACCCGTCAATGCAGGAAGTAGTAAAGAAGGAAATAATCAAATAGTTAGATGCTGGGGTAGTTTATCCAATTGCTGATAGTTCGTGGGTGAGCCCGGTGCAATGCGTGCCGAAGAAGGGAGGCATGACTGTGATAAAAAATGAGAAGAACGAGCTTATCCCAACAAGAACAGTAACCGGATGGAGGGTGTGCATGGACTATAGGAAACTAAATAGTGCCACATGCAAGGACCATTTCCCTATGCCTTTTATTGATCAAATGCTTGATCGGCTAGCGGGAAAGTCCTTCTATTGTTTCCTTGATGGATACTCCGGTTATAATCAGATCAACATAGCTTTGGAGGACCAGGAGAAGACAACATTCACATGCCCATATGGAACATTTGCTTTTAGTCGGATGCCATTTGGCCTATGCAACGCTCCGGCTACCTTCCAGAGATGCATGATGTCTATCTTTTCCGATATGGTAGAGGACTTTCTTGAGGTCTTTATGGATGATTTTTCGGTAGTAGGCGATACTTTTGAGAATTGGTTGAGTAATCTTAAACAAGTGCTCAAGCGATGTGAAGAGACCAACCTTGTGCTGAATTGGGAAAAATGCCACTTCATGGTGGATGAAGGTATTGTTTTGCGACATAAAATCTCAAGGCGAGGCATAGAGGTAGACAAAGCTAAGATAGAAATCATCTCTAAGCTCCCTCCACCCACATCCGTCAAAGGTGTTCGTAGTTTTTTGGGGCATGCCGGATTTCTATAGGCGTTTCATTAAGGATTTCTCAAAGATTGCAAATCCTATGTGTAAACTCTTTGAGAAGGATGCCAAGTTCGTCTTCGATGAGAAATGCCTCAAAGCTTTTGAGGAACTGAAGAAAAAGCTCACCACGGCACCCATTATTGTCACACCTGATTGGTCACTTCTTTTCGAACTTATGCGTGATGCCAGTGGTGTAGCTATTGGAGTGATGCTGGGCCAACGACACAATAAAGTTCTTCACCCAAGCTACTATGCTAGCAAAACACTTAATGGGGCGCAGATGAACTACACAGTAACTGAACAAGAACTGTTGGCCATTGTTTATGCTTTTGAGAAGTTCCGTGCGTATTTGCTGGGCTCCAAAGTAATAGTGTTCACCGATCATGCAGCTCTCCGCTATCTCATGGCGAAGAAAGATGCAAAACCGCAGCTGATTCGATGGGTTTTGTTGCTGCACGAGTTCGATTTTGAAGTAATGGATCGGAAAGGAACTCAAAATCAAGTGGCAGATCACTTGTCCAGAATTGAAGAAGCTGGGAGAAACAAAGAAGAGTTGGAAATCAATGATGTATTCCCAGATGAACAAATACTGGCCTTATCCAATACCTTTGCTCCTTGGTACGCCGACATCGCTAACTACCTAGTTAGCGACCTTATTCCGGAAGGGTTGGAGTCTTACAAAAAGAAGAAGTTCTTGAGAGATTGCCGAAATTATTACTGGGAAGAACCCTTTTTTTTCCGTGTCTGTGAGGACAACATCATCAGGAGATGTGTACCAGAAGAAGAAATGTTGCAGATTCTAAAAGCTTGTCATGACTCACCGGTTGAGGGTCATCATGGGGGAAATAGAACATCGACGAAGATTTTGGAATGTGGTTACTATTGGCCGTCGATTTATCAGGATGCTAATCAATTGGTCAAGGCTTGTGACCAATGCCAAAGGCAAGGCCCAATCACTAGGAGGCATGAAATGTCGATGCACTTCGTGATGGAAATTGAAATATTTGACGTTTGGGGAATTGACTTCATGGGCCCTTTTATAAGCTCATGTGGGATGAAATACATCTTAGTGGCTGTGGACTACGTGTCCAAATGGGTAGAAGCCCGGAGTGTGAATGGGTTTCTAAAGAAGAACATTTTCACCCGTTTTGGCACCCCCAGAACCATTCTCAGTGATGGGGGTTCGCATTTTTGCAATAGAGCCTTTAAAGTTCTCCTTGACAAATACGGTGTCAAGCACAAGGTTGCCACACCCTATCATCCACAGTCAAGTGGTCAAGTGGGGGTATCTAACCGGGAAATAAAGAGCATACTAGCAAAAATAGTGAATGCAAACAGGACCGACTAGATGATGCTCTATGGGCGTACCGCACAACATACAAAACCCCCATTGGTACGTCCCCTTATCGGCTAGTTTTTGGAAAAGCGTGCCATCTACCTGTGGAACTTGAGCACAAGGCTATGTGGGCTTTAAAAAGATTGAACATGGACTGGGCAGAAGCTGGAGCTCTGAGGCTGACACAATTGAATAAAATGGAGGAGTTCCGTCTCCACGCGTATGAAAGTGCAGCCGTCTATAAAGAGAGAATGAAGTTTTTCCATGATAAAAAGATCCTAAAAAGAGAATTCAAGGCAGGGGATTTGGCACCGCTATAAGGCTCAGCAGAGGTGGAGGGAAGATCAGCTGCCTCAGAAGCTACCACTATTGGCTCATCAGACTGGCATGTGGTGGTAGAAGGTTGGGCTTTCTTCTTTATGTTGCTCGCATCCATCAACGAATACTAGTCGAATGGCTTCCTTGGCTTTACCTTAGTGTCAAAATCTCTCCATTCTACCTTTGCATCAGTAAGGTACTCTGTGATAGTGTTGGGATAAGGATAGGCCGATTGTCCTACCGTGCAATCACTGAAATATTGACCGACATCACGGCACCCATATTGATTGGGTAACCAGCCATGATTGAAGCTACAAGAACTTCCCAAGGGATGAGGAGGTGATTCTCATTCTGGCATGGGTCCAACCTGCTACAAACAAAGGTCTGCCATTTTTTAGCCTCAAAGCTCAAAGTACTCCGCTAAATAGGAACCCCAACGGTAATCCATGGTGGTGGTGGCCCTGTGGTGCTAGAATCTCAGCCAACCAAGGTCAGACTTCCTCCTTCAGTGCGCACATCTCCAGATACTCCTTCGGCTCAACATCCTCGAAGCCCAAATACGCATTAAGCGTATGTTGATCAAACCTCACCTTAATGTTGCATACTTTGGTCACCTTCATCCCTTTCTTGATATGAGCAGCATTGGCATAAAGTTCTCGGACAAGGTATTCTTTTGCATCCTCCACTCTCTCGGTGAACCACAATCACCCCTTTTATGCCATGAACTGTCTCACTATAGCTGGGTTGTATTTCTCCAAATCCTTCAACAGAAACTGTCGCTCAAGAGTTAGCGACCTCACTGGCCACCACATAGGGAAACTGGTGAAGGCAGCCAAGCTGACAAAACAATCCTCCAAAACCTATTTCTTCTTTGATCTCTCAAGCCCTGCAGCTATAGCATCTCCTTCTCTACCATCATCAGGGATATCATGTGTAACCTGTGCCTCAGGGACTAGTGTAGTTGATGGCTCAGAAGCCTGACTAGCACTCTCTGATCCCTCAGAGGTGCTGTGAGATGAAGACGGCTCGTCCCTGAGCTGGTATCTCCTCTGCGGCCTCGACTGTATGGCCGTCTGCTCCTCCTGAATAGAGGCTGAGTTGCCCTCTGACACCTCCCTAGACGGGACATAAGAGCTGGACTCGGAGAGGTCTGCACCTCTCCCTCTGCCAATTGTTGTTTTCTTTCTGATTGTCTTGGGCTGGTCAAGGGGAAAGGCACATTTACCTCGACTCCGGGAAGATTCACCTCGTCCCTTTGAAGTGTCTCCTCGGCCTCTTGATTAAACCATTGTCTGTATCAAGCAGAGGAGATTGTTAGCTGCAATTCACTGTTCAACACATATAGGAGACATATAGATGAGGGAGAAATAATTTGACACAGTAGGGTTGTGAAGTTGAGTCATGCCTGTAGGATAAGGGATCTACGGTCCGCACAATTTGACCTGCAGCCACAAAAGGGAACTCGCAGTTCGCACATTTCTGTTGTGCGGCCGAAGAAGGGAAATGTGGCCCGCACATTTTGATTGCGGCCACATTTTTGAGTCCCAAATTTGTGAACTCTCAGATGACAGAGAAATAGTTAACCTGCGGCCGCGAGAGATTTTTGCAATCTGAACAATTTGACTTGTGGTTGCACCTTGGAGTCTCAAAAGTGAAGACTCTCTGATGACAGTGAAGGGCCTAATCTGCGGCCGCAAGAGGAAATCTGCGGTCCGTAGAATTTGACTTGCGGCCGCATATTTATTCCTCACAAAAGTTTCTAAAAATCCATATCTGCGGCCCGCACTAATTTTAGTGCGGCCGCAGAATTCAAACAATTACGAACATACAACTTTTTTATTCAAATATTTTTCAATTTCTTGCACAAATAGGCACGACAACATTGTAAAAGCATGGAATTTCACTAACCCAATCCTTGTAGAGCATTGATAAATGAGGATTTTGACTATTTATTAGCTCCTTTTAGCTTTTGTTTTAGTCCAAAAGCATTTAATTGTCTTCCCGAAAACTGATGAAATGTGCTTAATTACACAATATATTGGAAGATGAACCCCCGAGATGAAATCCAACTCAAGAAGAAGTAATTTGAACTCAAGGACAGAAAAAGGCATAAAAGCTCGAGCAGACCGCAGAATGTCATCTGCGGCCGCAGGTTATGAAGTTATTTCCAACAAAGACTAGTGCAAAGTGTGGTCCGCACATGAATTGTGCGGCCGCAAGAGCTGAGCCAGAAGTAAAGTTTAGAGAAGATGCATTCCACGTCTGCCAGAAATGTGGATCGCACAACAATAGTGCGACCTCAAAAGAAGAATTATGCGGCCGCAGAAACAATTATGCAGACCGCAAAAGAGTAAGGTGTGGCCACAGTCACAATTCAGCGGACCGCAGAAGAGCAAGGTACGGCCGCAGTCACAATTTTGTGGACCGCAGAAAGAGTGCAGTGCGGCCGCAGTTCAGAATTATGCGGCCGCAGACTTCCAATCCTGTCAAGCTGAAGAAAGTGCGGACCACACATGGAATTGTGCGGCCGCAGAACCTCTGAAAGGGTATTTTTATCCGTAGTTTCTAGCCCTATATAAATAGACAAGTTTCACATTTTAGGCTAACTTTTGGACATCAACAGCTACAGTAGCCGTTTCTCTTTACTTCTTTTACTAGTTTTTCATATTTTGAGCTATTTTAACATAGATTTTATCATTTCAATCTTGCAATATGAGTTTAATTATAATTTCTTCTTCTTTTTCTTCAATTTCAAGCATGAGTAGCTAGATTTTTACTAGGGTTGTAACCCAACCCTAGTGTGTAAACTTAATGGGTATTTGATTTATTGCTTGTTTATGGTTGGGTATTTATTATTTAGCCTTGTTCTTGCTTTTATTTGATGAATTAATGGTTTCAAACATTTATTCATGCCAATTTGACTTGGTCTCTACTTGAGAAAGAGAGACTTAGTCTAAAGAACTTGCAAGAAACTGGGTCAATCGAGAGATTGATAGACCCAATTAAAGGGTTGAACCTAGAGATAGTAAAACCCGACTTGAGCTTTTTATCAACCGTTTTGTTCAATAGCCGTTTGAACTTGAGAAAGCCAAATTGGGTAAAATCACTCTCTGACCGAGAGGTATTGAGTGGATAACCGAGTGTTGATAGCTATAATACACCCCGACCAATAAAACAAGTTTTAAAGTTTACAACCCGTTAGGCAAACACCTAGGCGAAGGTTATACCCCTAGGCCTTTTACAACATTTGAAAAACAACAAAAACAATATTCTAGTTTTATTTCTTAATGCAATTGTAGTTTAGTTTCAACTTTAAAACAACCAATTTTTGCGAAAGTGAAAATTTAGATATAAAAACTCACACGCTAAGATATATACTACTAACTCCCATACATATAGCTCCCTGCGGAATTCGACCCCGACTCTTGTTGATTATTACTATTGCATCGATTGTTTTTATAACCTCGAATAGAAGAGTGAAATTGGACAAGACCAAGCATGTATCAA
This sequence comes from Nicotiana obtusifolia, assembly GCA_002018475.1. Taxonomy (NCBI): domain Eukaryota; kingdom Viridiplantae; phylum Streptophyta; class Magnoliopsida; order Solanales; family Solanaceae; genus Nicotiana; species Nicotiana obtusifolia. Next base: position 73,810 of record MCJB01007125.1, read on the forward strand.
GTTAACCCAGTCCAGATCTACCCTACATGGACACGCAATGGAACTCTAATAAATGATGGCCTAAAAAGAACTAAAAAATCTACAAATTAAACTAACATAAAAATTAACATGAAATTGAAGCATGCCAGATAGTGTGAATGCACTGAGTGATTAATCTAGGTGGTTGTGTGTGTGGACAGTTGAAATCTCCAAGAAAACTTAGCAGGGCAACAGTGTTTTGTTCAAAGTGGGAAAAGGGTAAAATGAGCCCTACTGTTCTATTTATACCATTCAAAATGAGAAGGGATCAGAGACGAGTTTGGCGGCACATTTTCATGTGCGGACCGCCTCTTTAACCTGGGAGCTTCATCACAGAATTCCACTGCAGTCCGTACACTTTCTTGTGTGGCCGCATATTTCACGTGCGGTCGCAGATCGACCTTCGCACTGACAAGCTTAAACTTCAGAGAGTTGGTATTTTTGACTTTTCAACTATGCGGTCCACAAGAGAAATGTGCGGCCGCAATGCTCATCTGCTATGGCACATAAAAATGTTCGGTCCGCACAAATAAAGTGCGGTTCGCACTCTCTTGAACACTTAGCCATATTTTCGTCCACAATTCTTGTAAGTCGCACGCATCCCTGTAGCACACTTCAAATCAAGTTAGAACACAAATAACACCTAACTATAAATGAAAAAGAAAAAGAAACATAGGTTTCCTCCCAAGAAGCATCTGATTTTACGTCACAGCACGATGCAGAAAACCCTCAAATAAAGTGAAGGACTGCCACCATGTGGCTATCTCCAAACTTACCCAAGTAGTGCTTCACTCGGTGACCATTGACTCGGAATACTTTATTGTTTTTTTCTTCAAGTCTAATGCATCAAAATGTGTCACACCCACAATTTCAAAAGGACCAATCCACTTGGATTTTAGCATCCCGGGAAACATCCACAACCTTGAGTTAAACAACAATGCAAGATCGCTCACCTTGAACTCTTTGTTCCAAATGTATTTGTCATGAAGATATTTCATCGTTTCTTTGTACAAGGACGAACTCCCATAAGCATGGTACCGGAACTCATCCAATTCATTCAAATGTGTAACCCTCAAGTTAGCAGCTACATCCCAAACAAGATTCATTTTCTTTAGAGCCCACATGGCCTTGTGCTCTAGTTCTACCGGAAGATGACAAGCTTTCCCCAACATCAACCGGTATGCCGACATTCTGATAGGTGTTTTGTAAGTCATCCGATAAGCCCATCACGCATCATCAAGCTTCTTGGACCAATCCATCCGATTAGCATTCACCGTTTTGGACAAGATACCCTTTATCTCTCGGTTGGAGACTTCCAGTTGCCCACTAGCTTGTGGGTGATAGGGAGTCGTGACTTTGTGAGTAACACCATACTTGCTAAGCAAAGTGTCGAAAGCCTTGTTGCAAAATGTGACCCCTCATCGCTTATAATTGCACATGAGTACCAAACCTTGTGAAAATATTCTTCTTCAAGAAAGCCACCACACTTCTCATCTATTTGGGTAAAGCAATAGGCTCAATCCATTTGGACACATAATCCACAGCGACCAAGATGTAGGTATTTCCACAAGAACTCACAAAAGGGCCCATGAAGTCAATACCCCACACATCGTAAAATATTAATCTCCAAAATGGTTGTGAAAGGCATTTCATTTTTCTTTGAGATTCCACCGGCCTATTGACATTCATCACATCTTTTCACTAACTCACTAGCATCGAGTGTCCGAGCCTACCTGTCGAACACCCCTAAGCATACATCTAAGATAAACCAAAAAATAAGTGTAGGTCATGCCTAACATCTGGCAGTAAACTACTAAATCATTTGAATAACATACGCAAGAAAGCGTGCCCAAAAGACATATCTACATATATATGGGGAATACTGTAGGGCTAGTCGACAAGGCCACAGATTATCCAACTATACATGACTGTCTACAAACCTCTAATACAGTGTACAACTATATAAAGGACAGGACTGGGCCTCGTCATACCCATATATATATATACAAACATATCATACCAAAACCCAAAAGCAGCTCCGAATCAAATCGAGCACACTTACTCTTGCTGAGCAAGGATCCTAAGAAGGGGGACCGTCAGCCTGCCTATTGTGAATTGTAAAGAATAGGCCAATAGAAACCGCAACTCAACACTTTGGCCGCCGTTCTTGCTCCACTATGATGACCACCATATGGCGAAGAATGACAAGCCCCAAGAATTTCACCTTGCTCTTCTTCCGGTACATATCTTCTAATCACCCCATCCGTGCAAATTTGGAAAAGGTATGGTCCATCCCAATAATAGTCTTGACAATCCCGTTTGAGCTTCTTCCTTTGGCTTGAAGAGAACTCATCAAGAATGATTCCACACACAAGAAAATTTGCTCAGTCCACGAACCATGGCACCTCTTTCGTTGAAATTTCCAAGAGTTGCTCATCGGGGAAGGAGTCATTGATTTCAAGGCCATCATGCGGCCTCCCCTCCTCCTTCAAACGAGACAAGTGGTCCGCCACTTGGTTTTCACTACCTTTTCTATCTTTGAAGTCAATATCAAATTCTTGTAACAAAAGAACCCATCTCATCAATCGAGCTTTGGAGTCCTTTTTGCTCATAAGATAACGAAGCACTGCATGATCCGTATGGACAATAACTTTTGCACCTATCAAGTATGGGTGAAACTTCTCAATTGCAAACACAATAAAAAGAAGCTCTTTCTCTATAACAGTATAGTTGACTTGGGAATTATTCATGGTCTTACTAGCATAGTACACCGAAGGGAAACTCTTGTTGATGCGTTGCCCCAAAACAGCCCCAAATGTACGTCACTTACATCACACATGATTTCAAAAGGCACACTCCAAATTTGGAGCGGTGATGATGGGAGTAGTTGTCAACTTGAGCTTCAACAATTCAAAAGCTCTCATGTAATCATCATTGAAATTAAACTTAGCATCCTTTTCAAAAAACTTGCACAATGGGTTCACAACCTTAGAGAAGTCTTTGATGTAGCGCCGGTAAAAACCCGCATGCCCGATAAAACTCCGTACACCCTTCACTGAAGTGGGGGTGAAAGCTTAGAAATCACCTCAATCTTTGCTTTGTCAAATTCAATTCCATTCCTTGAGATTTTGTGGCCAAAGACAATACCTTCCTCGACCATGAAATGGCATTTCTCCTAATTGAGCACCAAATTTGTTTCTTCACATCTAGCCAACACTTAGTCCAAATTTGCAAGATAATCATTAAAAGAATTTCCAACCACCGAGAAGTCATCCATGAAAACTTCAAGGTAGTCCTCCACCATGTCCGTGGAATTAGCCATCATACACCATTGAAAAGTCATCGGTGCATTGCACAAACCAAATGGCATTCGCTTGAAAGAAAAAGTACTATAGGGACATGTAAAGGTCATTTTCTCTTGATCATTCGGAGCAATGGGAATTTGGTTGTAGCCCGATTACCCATCAAGAAAGCAATAGAAAGCATGACCGGCCAATCTATCGAGCATTTGATCTAAGAAAAGAAGTGAAAAGTGATTCTTCCTTGTGACTTGATGAGCTTGCGATAGTCCATACACACCCTCCAACCAGTCACTATTATGGTGGGAATCAACTCATTCTTGTCATTGGTGACCACTGTCATGCCCCCCCTTCTTTGGGACACATTGAACCGGAAAAGTCCATGAACTATCAGAGATAGGGTAGACAACCCCGGCATCCAACCACTTGATAATCTCCTTCTTGACAACTTCTTGCATAGCCTCATCGAGTCTCCTTTGATGTTCAATAGATGGTTTGGCGCCATCCTCCAACTTGATCTTATGCATGTGAAAGGTGGGGCTTATCCCCCGAATATCCGTCAAGTTCCACCCAATAGCCTTCTTCCTCTTTTGTAGCACCACTGATATGGAATCTACCTGCACGCTAGTCAAACGAGAGGAAAGAATAACCGGTAAAGTAGAACAAGGACCAAACAATTCATACCGAAGATGTGGAGGCAATGGCTTCAACTCCAAGGTAGGAGGATCTTCGAAAGAAGGCTTTGTAGGAGGAGTTGTCTTATTTTCAAGATCCAAGGATAATTTTCGGAGTGCATAGTTGAACGACCCCATTCCTTGCAAAGAGTTCACACATTCCATGAAGTCATCCATCTCGTCATCATCAAAGTTGAGCAAGAAGGCCTCCAACATATCACCAACATTGATTGTAGCACTTGTTTCATCAACAGTAACATCGGTCACCTAGTCCACAAAAGAACACACCTCATTGCTATTTGGGTTGTCGCATGGACTACACACATGGAATACCACTTTTTCATCACCAACCCCGAAAGTGAGTTCTCCGGCTTCAACATCACAAAGAGCCTTACCCGTAGTAAGGAAAGGTCTCCTAAGAATAATCGGCACTTCATAATCAACCTCACAATGTAGAATGACAAAACCCGCCAGGAGAATGAATTTATCAACATGAAACCAAACATCTTCAATCACACCCAAAGGTCTCTTCATGGTACGATCGATCGTTTGCAATCTCATAGAGGTGGGTCTTAGTTGCCCAATTCCCAAAGTCTTTAAAATCGAATAGGGCATCAAATTGATACGTGCCCCAAGATCACAAAAAGCTTTAGCAAACTCGGCACTTCCAATTGTACAAGGAATCGTGAAAGTACCTGAATCCTCCAACTTAGGAGCCATTGAATGCACAATTGCACTCATTTGATGAGTGACTTTGAATGTCTCAAAATTCATTGACCGCTTCTTTTTCACAAGATCCTTCATAAACTTTGCATACTCGGGTATTTGTTCCAAAGCTTCAACTAATGACACATTGATTGAGAGACTCTTCATAATTTGAATAAACTTCTTGAATTGATTCTCACCACTTTACTTGGCAAGTCTTTGAGGGTATGGAGGTGGAGGCTTAGGCAATGGTGTATTAGCTTTTTGTACTACCGGCTCCGGTATGTCAATAATGTGTTCCCTAGACAGGTTCACCTCCTCTTGAGTCTCTTCCACACTATCATCAATATCAATCCAAACTTCATCATTAAGTTGCACCACATTGTTCGGGATCTCTTCTTCTTGCATTACTTGATCATCATCAACAAGTTACCTTCCATTTGAGGTGGGTGCATATTCCCGCCTCTTCCACTTCTTGTGATAATCGACATGGCATGCCCCGTGTTGTTACCACACTTTGGGTTTACCACCTTATCACTTGGTAGTGCCCCCTTAGGACGAGAATTTAAAGCTTGAGAGATTTGCCCCATTTGAACTTTGAGGTTGCAGATTGATGTGTTGTGTAAGGTAAGTTGGGCATCCGAATCGGCATTCTTTTCCATTATTTGCTTGAACATATTTTCAATACGCCCCATCTTATAGTTTGAAGAACTCGAACCATGGGAAGGATAAGGAGGTGGGTTATTTCGTTGTTGGTACATTGGGGGCCTTTAAAAACCCGACCTCTGGTTTCCTTGATTGTTTCTCCATCCGCCTTGATTGTTACCTCCCCAATTTCCTTGGTTTTTTCCACTCCAGTTTCCTAGATTGTTATTGTTATGCCAATTCCCTTGATTGTGGCCCTCACTCCAATTTCTTTGATTGTTACAATTCCAATTGCCTTGATTGTTTTGTGGTCGCCATGTTTGATGACTTGGGCCTTGGAAGATGTTTCTTTGCCTTTGAAAATTATTCACATATTTCACTTCCTTCTCTTGTTCATTATAGGAATTATCTTGCTCAAAACTACCATTTTCTTGCACATAGTTCTGCACTCGATTTTGCACTTATGTACCCTCGGGCCTCCTCTTGTTCACCATCATGTTCACTCCTTTCATACCATTGACTTGCTTAGGAGTTAAACTTGATTTAGTTGAGCCTTTGCTAGTTGATTCATGGTAGTTGACAATTCGGCAATGGCTTGCCCATGGTTTTGCAATTCTTTGTGACGGTGGATCATATTTGGGACACCTTGTGGAACATTGGCCGGGGATTGCCAAGACGACGACATGTCCGCCATTTCATCCAAAATCTCACACGCCTCCGCATATGGCGTAGTCATAAAGTTCCCTACACATTGGTTGGTCGTGTTAATCTCACGGTAGAAGGTTTGTTGAATCATGTTTCTGCCATATCATTGTTGGGGACATTCCTTGATAGTTCTATAGCGCTCCCATATCTCGTGTAGTGGTTCATTCTCTCTTGCTTGAATGCCAAGATCTCATCTCGAAGTGTAGCCATGTGCCGGGAGAGAAAAACTTAGCAATGAACTTTTCCACCAACTCATCCCAAGTGTGAATTGAATGGTTCGGCAATCGTTCCGACCAATCTAAAGCTTTCCCCCGTAGAGAGAAGGGAAAATGCCTTAGCCTCAATGAATCCTCGAAGACATTTGTTTGCTTGCTCCCCCAACAAGTGTCCACAAACCCCTTCAAATGTTTATAAGTATTTTGTGTTGGAGCACCAGTGAAGAAACCCCGTTGCTCAAGCAAAGTGAGCATCACATTGGTGGTTTGGAAGTTGCCCTCCCTAATACGTGGAGGGACTATTGCACTAGCATAACCATCATTGGGCAATATCCGGTGTGGAGCCGCTCATGGTGGAGGTGGGGGTGTAATGGGAAAATTGTCATGAGGCACCCGGCCTCTCCGATTGGCTTGTGGCTCATGAGGTACCTTCTCTACTTCCTCCTCATCCACATCCCAATCCCTCAAAGGCAAATTTCTGAGCTCATTGTTCGCCGTAGTTGTACCTAAGATTTCTCACACAAGTAAGTAAACACAGAAGCAAAAGAAGATATTCCAAAAATAAACCCAAATATAAAGCTAACACCGTTTTAACTCCCCGGCAACGGCGCCAAAAATAGATCCACGTCCAATCCGCATTCAATAGTGAATGGAAACGGTCGCCGGAAGAATAGTACCTAACAAGAGTCGGGATCGATTTCCCCAGGGAGTTACTATGGGTGTTAGGAGTATACACTTGACGAAAGAAAATGGAATAAATTAATTGCACTTCCAATAAAAGGTTTTGATTTCTAATTCTAATTTTACTCAAGCAATTATAAGCTATGAAAAGAAACTAGAAGCAAATGATTGTTTTTGGTGTTTTTCCAAATAATTAAAAAGCCTAGGGATGTGACAATAACCTAGGTGTTCGCCTAATGGGTTAAATATGTTAACACTTGTTTTGTTGATTGGGGTGTATTATAGCTCTCAACTCTACGTTACTCACTCAATACCTCTCAGTCAAAGAGTGATTTTGCCCAATTTGGCTTTCTCAAGCCCACATGGGTATCAAACTAAATAGTTAATATGAGCTCAAGTCGGGTTATCACTATCTCTAGTTTGAACCCTTTAATTAGGCTAATCAATCCCTCAATTAAGCCAATTCCTTGTTAGCCAAGTTATCCTAAACTAGGTTCCTCTTTCTCAAGTAGAGACCAAGTCAAAAAAGCATGAATCAATTTTTACAACTATTAATTCTAAAACTGAAACATAAACTAAGCTAAATAATCAACATCCAATCATAAATAAGCATTAAATTAAAATATCCATATGGTTTAAACACTAGGGTTGGGTTACAACCCTAGTAAGAATCTAGCTACTCATAGTGAGAATTGAAGAAAACAAAGAGGAATTGCAAATTAAGCTCATAATCCAAGATTTAATGATAACATATGATGTTTTAGACCAAAAATAATCACAAACTAATGGCAAAATATAATGGTTACAACAGCTCAAACTTCAGAACATGAACTCACTCGTCTATTTATAATGGCCCAAAATTCGCTGTCAAAAATACCTTTGAGAGGTTCTGTGGCCGCACAATTCCATGTGCGGTCCGCAGATTTCTTCAGCTAGCAGGTCTTGAATTCTGCAGCCGCACAATTTTGGATTGCGGCTGCAAAGCATCTTCAGTGGCCGCACAATTCTTGTGTGGTCCGCACTTCAGCAAGGCTTCAAGTCTTGGTCTTTTGCACACTCTCTGAAATATGAATCATTTGTCAGTGCAAACCTAGTTCTGCGGCCGCACAATTCATGCGCGGTCCGCACATTAGCTAGAATACTGTTGGGCTCTTTCACTTGTCCTGCGGCCGCAGATGGAATTCAGTGGTCTGCACTTTTTGCGGCTGCAAAAGTCCTTCTGCGGACCACACTTCTTAAGTTTTGTGCCCCTTCTTGCCTTGTGATTCAAAGTACTCCTCTTTGAGTTAGATTTCATCATTAAAGACCAAACTTCCAGCATTCTGAGGTCTTGGAGCTCGTTCCGGGTTCCGGGGGTGTTGTCTTTGTCAAGCCCGGTGGCGAGCAGCCCATTCCAGCCTCGATTCAAATAGTTCTCAAATTCGGTATCTATCTCAAGCATTCATACTTCTTACTTCGTTTGACTCACCGGTAACTGGGGTTGTGTGTTGATACCGAGTTTACTCGTATACAAATAGTTCCCTCATTTCTCAGAGAGTAGGTTCACCGAAACGATGGGAAACAATAAATAGGCCTCAGTTCCTTCCACTTGTCAATCATCGGCTAGTCGCCTCCGAATATGAAACGTCGCATATTGATTACATTTTCTCCTACAAAAGCTTCGTCCTTTTGTACTTCTTCCACTTTCCAATCCTAACTTTTATCTTCGAACTCTCTAACGGCTATCAACTCTTTCAAATCTTCATCCCTTTACCTTTGATCTTCAAATCTTCATAATTAGGTTTCTATCCAGATCTTCATTCTACCTTTAAACCTTCATACTTTTTCATTCAAACCTTCATACCTTTCCTTCAAACCTTCATATCCTTCCTTTAAACCTTCATGTCTTCATATTTTTCAAATCACGATGGCCAAGGCTTCCAAATCAGTTCCTTAACAAGATGCCTCTTTATTTTCCTACCTGGCCACAGGTACCGAGGCGGCCGTTCCCGAGGTGGTTACTCTCGAGATGGCTGCTCCCAAGATGGTTGCTCCCAAAGAGGATGCCACCGAAGCGGCCCCAGAGCCCCCCATGATAAGCTTTATTCCTGGGAGTTGTTCAATCATAGAAGACTTCAAAGTCGAGAAGGCCTCATCCAAAAAAGACCGAGGTCAAGGGGCATCGAGACATATATGCTCCATCAGCAAAGATACCCTTCCCATAGTTCGAGAGGATTGTAGATGGGGAGGTAAGGAAGTGGTAGTTCCCGAGCCTGAGGATGATATTACTACTCATGTGGAGGGGTATTTAAGGGTTTACACTTACCTCTTCACGCTGGGCCCCGTAGACCTAGTAGTTTTGGCCTTTTGCAAGAGATACGATGCGTACCTTGGGCAAATCCACCTGTCTCTTTGGAGGATCATGATCCTCCTACGTTATTTTGTGAAAAACATCGAATCTTCTCGGTTCACCCTGACCACCTACTCCGTCTGTACAATCCCCGAATTTTTTGAGGGGGACTAATCTCACTCGCCGGGCCAGCAAGGCTCCTTTTTCGAGGATCAGCGAGGATCGAGATTGAGGCTGGCATGGGCATTTTGTTCGGGTAAAAACTAAAGATTTAATCCCTCCTATGCTCCTGCCATTTCCCAAAAAGTTGAATGCATCTCGTAAGTGTAGCCTTTCTTTAAGTGTCAAGTCTCCTTTGTCTCCTTTCTTACCATCAGTATTTGTGATCGTGCAGCTGTTGCTCGGGTTCCCAATGTGGTCCCCCAGCTCAAGGAGTGGATCAAAGGCATCTACAAGAAGATGTCATAATTCGAGCGCTCGTGGTACAAGCCATTGAAGGGCCGAGGGGAGGCCCATTCTCATGGTAAGGCTCTTTTCAGAATAGTTACGTAATGCTAACCTTTTCTTTTTCTTCACAGGTTTGCCTAAGACCACGTGACTTAGGCTGCTAAAAGGGGACGAGGGTGTACCCTTACCCATTGACCCCTCCATTATGGTACATTTCGGAGCTACCGTGGAGGAGAAGAAGAAGATGAAAAGAAAGACTTTGGGCTCCCGGGGTCTCGAGGTGAAGCCAAAAAAGAGGGTAGCTTCCCGGGCTCGTAAGCCCAAGAAGAACACTAACTCCCGGGTGCCAGATTCTGACTCGCTTTTCCAGCCCAGGGATGAGTCCGAAGAAGACGACATCTTTGTCGCTCATGGACTACAGGGGAGCAGGCTACAATCGAGGAAAAGAGCCATGAGGCCGATCTTCTTCCGACTCGAGAGGTCGAGATGGAGACGGAGGCTGAGACCTCTCGAGAAGCTACTTCTGTTCTAAAAGAGGTGTCCGGTGTGATAGACATAATTGAGACGTCCTCCTACACCGAGTCCATGCTTGAAGAGGCCCAAGCTAGAAAAAGAAAAATCAAGAGAAGGACTTCACAGTGCGGACGATCCTAGCCACTCCTTCTTTTATGGCGTGGACATCTCAACTTTGGAAGATTTTTCCGGACTGGGCGACCTGGAGATCCTGAAGAAGGACGCGCCTTCAGGAGGCTGGCGGGCCGAGTTCGAGCCCAAAACTGGTGAGGTAGTTTCCTGCTCCGAGTATGGACCCCGACCATAAGAGAACAGTCATTCTTATGGTTCTGGAGGATGCTCGGGGATCTATCTGCTCCAGTAGGCATAGCCATCTACCTCCGATGATTGGTGACCGAGGAGGACCGGGAAAAGATGAACGAGGTGGGTGCATCGAGTCTCTTCAACGAGGCACAACAGGTGCTGAACCAGGTAAGGCATCAGTACTCCCTCATGAATTCCACTAAGGTTTTAATATCTCTTACTATTTTTGTGCTTTGTAGGCCTCGGTGCTTCAGAACGAGAGCTTCTTCTGGTACCTCTTCGAAAATAACCGGCTTGAGTTTGAGCTCAAGGAGCAGGTTCGGAAGAAGGACATTTACAGGCTTCTGAATGAGCAACAAGACGGGGCCGTCCAGGATCCTCAGGCCGATCTGGATAGGGATCAGAAAAAAGCTTTGACCATGAAGCGGGAATATGTCGATCTGGTCAAAAAGGTAAAGGTCTTTGAAGTTAAAAATGGACCTGATCCGAGCCAAGATGAACGTGATCCAAGCCATGGCCGATGGGTGGAAAATCAAAATGGACCTGCTGGTTTCAGAGAAGGAAACCGTTAAGGCGAGCTAGCATCGGTTGAGCATCAACTCCGGGTAGCGAAGGACAAAGCTGACAAGCGGTCTCAGCTGAATGACGATCTCCGAGCACAACTAAGCTTGGTTGTAACAGAGCGGGATGCCCTCGGTAGAGAATATGATGCAATAAAGTCCAAGTTAGATACAACCTCCGTCGATGCCGAAGAAATAGTAGCCCAATACAAGGCCGATGTGGAGGCAGCCGAGGTCCGCCTGAAGGAAAAGGCCGAATACATGAAGCGGCTATCCCAAAGAGAGACCCTCGAAGAGATCCACGCCCGAGGTTTTGACTTATCAGCTAAGAACGAGGAGGCAAAAAGGTCTGAGGCTGAGGCGAAGAAGCTTTACGAGCCTGAAGGTGTCGACGGCCCTGAGGGTTCCGAGGGCTCGGAGGGATCCAAAGGCTCTGGCGACGAGTCGGACCCCGGTGAAGACTAAGCGAAGATGCCTTAGTACATATATTATTATTTTTTCTTTTTTTGTTTATTTTGGGTCCGTTTTTATTGAATCTTTCTAAATATACTCCGGTATATATGAAATTTTCCCTTTCTGTAATATTGTACCTTTGCTTTTCCAGCATCTTTTCATAATTTCTTTTTGTGTAATGTTTCTAATGCCTTAGCATAGAATCGAATGTAGTTATAGGGCATTCGTTTTTTAGAGGTTCAGACAGGGCCTGACCTCGATACAACTTTGTTTGCTCAAGGCTTTGAAAACTCAGTGTGACCGGAGGTTTTCTTTTAAGATGCTTAAGCGATTTTTTAGATGATGTTTTTGCCGAGGGTAACCATTTAGTAGGTTTCAAGTTCTTATAAAGGACTTACTTTCTGATTACGAGCTTCGGACGTCTCCGAGCCATTTTTAGGGTGGCCATAGCCATTCGTAATTGGGCACCGTCTCATTGGTTTGGTGCCCCGGGAATTTGGTAGCCCGGGTTGTCCGAACGTACTTCGAACGGCAGTCCCCGAATAGGGGTAGCCCTTGGGCTTGATAGTCCCCAAGTAGGGGTAGCCCGTGGGTTCTTAGGATCCTGAATTTAAAAGGCAAGAAAACGCGTAAATAGCATGGCAAAACTTTATTTCGTTTTTCAGTGTGTAAAGTACATGGTCGAAAGCGCATAAAAACTTGTATCTTGGCTTGAGTGGACTATGCGAGCATGGTTCTTACGACCGTTTAGCCCTTACAGTGAATCCTAACCACCAAGCCTTAGCTTCTAGTATACAAATTTTTTCTTCTTTTCTTGCTAAAAGCTTGATCCTTAGTCCGAGGATAATGGAACCCTGTATTTGAGGTAGAGCTTCAGAGGGCTCGAATACTGTTGACATGAAGTAAACGATCATTGACTCCGGTCTGAAACCGGCCTTTGAATCTAAGTTAGCAAGTTTTACTGTTGCCTTGTTAAAAACCTTGCCGAAAAACCCATTTTGGGACAAAACTGGTTCAAGGGAATAAGAGTGCAATGCGTGCTTTCAGACCTAATAGCCACATCCATCCTTGACCATTGCCTGCAAGTGTTAGTCCGATTCATAACATGATAAAAGGGTAGTTGAGATCGTACCTTAGCAATAGCATCGCTTTAAGTGTGTCACATTCCAGTTATTTGGTAGTTGCACATTGTTTCCAGCTTCGATTTTGTATGAGCCTTTGTCGATAATTTCGATGACTCGGTACGTTCCTTCCTAATTCGATCCCAACTTTCCCTCGTTCGGGTTTCCGGTGTGTAATGTTACTTTCCACAACACCAAGTCCCCGGCTAAAGCTGCCTCACGCCTTTCACCCAATAGTTCTAGGCTCGTGACCATGGCCTTGCCATTTGACTCTTTGGTCGCATATTAGAATCTGAGGCTCGACTCTCCCACCTCGACTGGTATCAAGGCTTCGTCCCGTAGACCAACAAAAACGGAGTGGCCAGGGTAGTAGACTTCGAGGTTGTACGATTACCCATAGGACTTCGGGAAAGATTTCGTTCCATTTCCCCTTCGCATCGGTCAACCTCATTTTTAGGTTTTGAATTATGGTCTTGTTTGTTGATTCCGCATGTCCGTTATCATAGGGTGGTAAGGTGTTAATAGTATCTTCTTAATCTTGTGATCTTCAAAAAATTTATTTACCTTGCTGCCGATGAATTGCTTCCCATTATCGCACACGACTTCGGCCAGTATCCCAAATCGACATATTATCTGGTCCCAAATAAAATCAATGACTTCTTTCTCCCGGACCTTTTTGAATGCTTGAGCCTCGACCCATTTGGAAATATAATCAGTCATGAATAATATGAATTGAGCTTTACCGGGTGCCCATGGTAGGGGACTGACGATGTTCATTCCCCATTTCATAAACAGCGTGTCTCTGGCAGTCGTCGCGTTTTCGTACGAAGTCCTTCCCATCCTTCTCTATTTTTGTCCAATAATAGTCGTCCCTAATTAATTTTCGAACCAAAGATTTTACCCTCGAATGGTTTCCGCAAGTGCCTTCGTGAACTTCTCTCAAGGCGTACTCGGTATCTCCCAGCCCCAAGCATCTGGCTAACGGGCCATCAAACGTTCTCCTGAATAATGTCCCTTCGACCAAGCTAAATCTGGCAGCTTTGGTATGCAAGGCTCTCGAATCTTTAGGATCCGAGGGCAATTTTCCAGTTTTCAAGTAGTCTATGTACTTGTTCCTCCAATCCCAGGTTAAACTCGTTGAGTTTACTTCAGCGTGGCCTTCTTCGTATCACCAACTTCATAAGCTGTATAACTATTCCCAAACTGAATTCGTCATCATCAACCGATAATCCCAAGTTAGCCAGAGCATCAGCCTCATTGTTTTGATCTCGGGGGACGTGGTAGGGTCCAATCCTTGAATTGATGTAGCGTTACCTATAACTTGTTTAAATATCTTCGCATCTGTTCCTCTTTCATTTCGAACGTCCCATTGACTTGATTTACCACGAGAAGGGAATCGCACTTAGCTTCGACCACCTCGGCCCCAAGGCTTTTAGCCAATTCGAGACCTACAATCATGGCCTCATACTGGGCCTTATTATTAGTTTTTTTTTTAATAAATCCACTAAGCAGCATGCCTAGTGTTAATTTTCATATATATAACATAAAGTACAGAAATGGAGGGGGACATAAACCTTACCTCCCGGTAAAAAGGTGTACACTTTTGGTCATCCAAACTTGACGACCAAGTATGCTTAAAAAACTATGATGGGTTAGACCTATGATGATGTGATGATTGTCTATCTTATAACATCGATAGACAATCATATGTACAAAAATAATGTGAAGTGAATCTAGGTCAACTATACAAAAAAGTACATATATTCCTAAATCTACTAGGTAAGTGGCTTGAAATAGTATCCTCCCTGTGCCATAGGATCTATTTCTAGCAAAAAATAGGAATCTTCTAATTGATGTGTCAAATAGCAAGTAATAGCAATCATCAACTTTGCTTTGGCATTGATAGAAAAGAAAGCAGAGTTGAACATTAGTAGCAAAAAGGAGCCATGTAACTGGACAGTGGTACTAGCAATGTCTGGTGCATGTGGTAGTGGAATGCCATTGCAGGTAAGGTAGATTTGTGCTTCTAGGCTCTTCCTGTACTGTAGTCTGCTGCTGATGTTTGCTGGTGTAATTGTGGTTATTTCTAAGGTTTTTACATTTCCTAGGGTCCTCATGTGTATCTGTGTGTTGCTTGTGTTGAGTTCCTACTTTTTGTGTTGCTGTAGCTTGTTGCTTTTCTTGTGCTTCTATGACCTGTAGCTGTTGCTGTGGTGAGTACCTGTTCATCTTGCTGCTGTTGTTGTTGTTGCTATTGTTGCTGTTGTTGCTGCTGCTACTGTGAAGCTGAGTGTTATCTTTCTGGTGCATGTAGAGGTGTTGCATTGTGTTGATCCTGTGAGTGGTAATGTGGATGGGGGACCATGGTGATTGCTGCAATTGTAATAGAATGAACACTAAGAGTGCTAATACCACATATTGCAATTGTAGCAATAACCTGGAGTATTGAGAAATCTGCTTGTGGTTACTAGGAGAGTTGTGGCTGTGTTTTTGCTTTTGCTATTGGACTATGGTGAGCAATTTGTGTAAGCAAGCTGTGTCTGTATCCTCAGGATGTCTCTTGCATGGTTCTCTGTGTGTGGCCTGTGTTTTATGAGTTGGTGACTGGCTGAGTGTCTGTTTGTGTAAGCTGCTGCTTCTGAGTAGTCTGCTGATTCTGTGAGATTGGTTAAGATGGGTATGTGATTGTATTGAGCATTTGATATCTCCTTCTGGTTGCATGTGATGATGACTGGCTGATTTAATGTATCTATGGCTTGATGAGTGGCTGTCCATCTTCTTGTTGTTGCTGGTATTGCTGCTGCTAATGTTGCTGCTGTTTCTAATGTTGTTGCTGCTGCTGTTGTGGGACAGTGTGTTAGCTGTGTGGTTTTTGTGGGGATGCTGCATTGTGTTGGTCCTATGAGAAATGGTATGGAGGAGGGTCCATAGTGATTGCTGCAATTGCAAAAGAATGAACACTAAGAGTGCTAATACCACACATTGCAATTGTAGCAATCCATCCAAGCTATCTGCTTTTTGTGTTTCTATAGCTGGTTGCTGCTGTGCTACTGTGATTTGTGGCTGCTGCTGAGGTGATTTGCTACTGCTGTTGCTGCTATTGGAGGGTTGTGTGTTGTCTGCCTGGTGCTTGTGAGAAGGCTGCACAAGGCTGTGGAGTTGTGTGCTAGCTGTCTGATGCTTGTGAGAATACTGCTTTGTGTTGATCATATAAGCAATAATATGGAGGGGGTTCCATGGTAATTGGTACAATTGCAATAGGATGAGCACTAAAAGTGCTACTACCACACATTGCAGTTGTAACAATGACCTGAATCCATCCAAGTTATCTGCTTTTTATGTTTCTGTAGCTGGCTTCTGATGTGCTTCTGTGATTTGTGGCTGCTGTTGAGATGTTGGTTGTCTTCTGCTGCTGTTGTTGCTGGCCTCATTCTTAGTTAATTCACAGTTCTAATAGACTGCCCAACTACATTGCGAATAGGAGGTTTTAGCATGATGCCGAGCCTGAACCCCTTTGCTTTCGGGGCACTGTCTGTAAAAAAAGGTCCAAATTCCCGAGGTAGTCCCCGAAGCTAACAATAATTCTCTTTCAACTTCGGGCACTAAGGCCGGCGTAAAGTCGGCCACCAAGTCGGCCAAAATTTGAGATTTTATGGTTGTTCGGGGTCAATACTCGATATTGTACCCGCTGATTTTGACGGCCCATTTGGCCAACCAGCCCGAGAGCGTGGGCTTGTGCATTATGTTCCTCAGTGGGTAAGAGGTTACGACACATATGGGGTGACATTGAAAGTACGGTTTTAACTTTCTGGAGGCGCTTAGCAAAGCGAGCGGCAATTTTTCCAGGTGAGGATACCTTGTTCCGACTTCGCCTAGAGTTCTACTAACATAGTAAATAGGGAACTGCGTACCTTCCTCTTCCCGGACTAAGAATCCACTTACCGCCACATCGGAAACCGCCAAGTAAAGGAAAAGTTGTTCATCCACCTTCGGAGTATGGATCAGGGGAGACTCGAGAGGTACTTTTTCGTTCTTCCAAAGCTTGTTGGCATTCCGAGGTCCAGAAAAAGTTATTCTTCCTCTTTAATAGTGAGAAGAACCGATGGCTTTTGTCCAAGGACCTTGATACGAACCGGCCCAGGGCGGCTATACGCCCGGTCAGCCTCTAAACGACCTTGACGTTGTCCGCCACGGTGATTTCTTCTATGGGTTTGATTTTGTCGGGATTGATCTCAATCCCTCAATTAGATACCATGAACCCGAGGAATTTTTCGGATTCGACCTTGAATGCGCACTTTTTCGGGTTCATCTTCATATTGTATCTCTTCAATATGTCATAGGTTTCCTGCAAATGTTTCAAATGGTCCTCTACTCATAGGGACTTGACTAACATGTCGTCAATATAAACTTCCATTGATTTTCCTATCTGTTCGTCGAACATCCGATTTACTAGGCGTTGATAGGTGGAATCGGCGTTCTTTAATCCGAATGACATTACATTCTAACAATAGGTGCTGAATTTAGTGAAAAGGAAGTTTTTTCTTGATCGCCCGGGTCCAACCGAATTTGGTTGTACCCGAAATAGGCATCGAGAAAACTGAGTATCTCGTGCCTGACCATTGCGTCGATCATCCGATCGATGCTAGGCAAAGGAAAAGAATCCTTAGGGAATGCCTTATTCAGATCTTTATCATCGACACACATTCTCAGCTTATTTCCTTTCTTAGGTACTACCACTACATTGGCTAACCAGTCCGGGTACTTAACTTCCCGAATATATCCTATTTTAAGGAGTTTAGATACCTCGTCCTTGATGAATGTGTGCTTGACCTTGGACTGTGGTCTCCTTTTCTGCTTAACCGGATGGAACTTCGGGTCCAAACTCTTCTTATGAGTGGTTACCTCCGGCGGGATCCCTGCCATGTCAAGATGGGACCAAGTGAAACAATCTATGTTAGCTATAAATCATTCAATGAGTTTTTTCCTCATCTTGGGAGTTAACCCCGTGCCCAGGTATACCTTCCGATCGAGTAAGTGTTTGATCAATATGATTTGCTCCCGCTCCTCGATCGTCGATTTGGTGGCATCGGAATCATTGCGAGCAATGAACGACCGAGGAACTTCGTAATCATCCTCCTCGCCTACTCCTCGTTCTTCTGGTTCAGTCAGGGCCGGTATCGATGATTGCTACTTAATTTCTTCCTTCCTGGTCGGCTCCGTGTTCTTTGATGTCGAGACCACAGGCACTGGGATCACCTCGTCGATTGCAAACATTTCTTTTGCGGCCGGCTGCACTCCGCAGACCATCTTGATTCCTCCCGGCGTAGGAAACTTCAGTGCCTGGTGTAATGTTGAGGGTACAGCCCTCATGTTGTGAACCCATGGCCTTCCAAATAAGGCATTATACGTCATGTCCCCTTCGATCACGTAGAATCTTATATCTTGAATCGTCCCGGCAGTATTCAGTGGTAAGGTTATTTCTCCATTAGTAGTTTCGCATGCCATGTTAAATTCGTTCAACACCCAGACCGCCGGAACTATTTGACCTTGTAATCCTAACTACTCTACGACCCTCGATCTGATGATGTTGGCCGAGATACATGGATCAATCAACACACGTTTAACTCGAGATTTGTTAATAAGTATGGATATCACCAATGCATCATTATGAGGTTGTACGATGCCTTCGGCATTCTCGTCGCTGAACAAAATGGTTCCCTTCAGGATTTAATCTTGGTTGCGTTTTTCCCTCGTGATGAATACTTTAATGCGCTTTACCATCGGTCCCTGGGGACATCAACTCCTCCAATGATCATGTTGATGACATGCTGAGGTTCTTCTTATTCGGTTTGTTGGAGACCCTGTTCCTGTTTTTGGCTCGATCACTCAAAAACTCTAAGAGGTGCCCATTATTAAACAACTAGGCAACTTCTTCTCTCAATTGTCGGTAATCCTCGATCCTGTGGTCATGAGTGCAATGATACTTACATGTTAGGTTAGGATCTCTTTGGGTAGGATCGGACTGCAATGGTCGAGGCCACTTAGTTTCCTTGATGCGCCCAATGGCCGATACGATGTTGGCTGCATCCATATTGAAGTTATACTCTGATAATCTCGGTGCTTCCCTTCTCCCGAGCATCCTGTCAAAACTATTCTTGCTCATCAGACCTCGGCTATTGGTCCCACGATCTCTTTTCTTCTCGTTCCTCGTGGGATTACGCCCGAGCCCGTTTCCCCTTCGATCTGCACTGTATTGTTTATACCGATCTTGGACCGGCCTTGATTTATGATCAACGACTCTCTTAGGCAAGTCGTCTTTCTCATGGGATAAACAGACTCAGAAGGGGCTCCGAGTTGGTCATCCTCGACTCTGATTTTTGACTGGTACCAACTGTGGACGTCGGCCCAAGTTACCGCCCGGTACTCTACCAAATTTTGTTTCAGCTGCTACGAAGCCAAGGAGCTTCGGGGGTTAAGTTCTTGAGTGAATGCCTGAACGGCCCAATCATCTATTCCATTTGAAATCTTGACACGAACTCCCTGAGCATCTCGTTCTCCCTTTGCCTAACCTTGAAAAAGTTCGATTTTCTAGTCTCGACCTTGATGGCCCCGGCATGAGCCTTTACAAAAGCATCTGCGAGCATAGAAAACGAATCAATGAAATTTGGGGCAAGTTGTGGCACCATATAATTGCTCCTTTTACAAAGTTTTCCCGAACTTCTTTAATAATACTGACTCGATTTCGTCATCTTCCAAGTCGTTACCTTTGATGGCGCATATGTAGGACGTCACATTCTTATTCGGTTCTGTGGTTCATTATATTTTGGAATATCGGGCATACAAAACCTCTTTGGGATTGGCTTCAGGGCCGCGCGTGGAGGAAAAGGCTTTTGGACAAACTTTTTGGAGTCCGGGCCTTTTAACATCGGGGGAACTCCTGGGATTTGATCGACCGGGGAATTATATGTCTCCACCTTCTTGTCGTTTGCCTCAATTTTCTTTTCACCTAATTCCACCCATTTCGTTAATGCTTCAAGTATTTTCATTACGTCGGGGCTAACACCGGGCTCAGTTTCACCCAGCCTTTCGGTGACCTGCTCATTTCTTTGGGTGTTCTTCTTGGATGGTTCAGGATCAACTCTGCTGGGGGCGCGACTTTGATTTTGCATCTGTGCTATCGCTGCCTGTTAAGCCTGCAACATTCGAAGATCAATCGTAGACTGACCCTGTCGCCTTCGGGCGCTCCTCGAGCCATTGGTCGGGCTCCTCCACGAACGCTGTTCTCGGTGTCGGTAGGCAGGTTGGCGTCGATGGCTACCTACGAGTTAGCATCGACTGGGTCTGCAACTGGGATTTCATTGGGATCAGCAGGGGGCACCTCATTGCTAGGCACCAGATTGTTGTTTTCGCCATGATGGCCAAACTCAGCCTCACTGTTCAATTGTGCAGACTGAGAATTTGACATTTTAAAACTGACCTGAAATCGAGATCTTAAAGAACAAGTATAAAATAAAGTGTGTTATGGAGATTTTGTATCAAACCACCACTATTATCCTTAGCCCCATGGTGGGTGCCAAATTGTTTACCCTTATAACGGATAACAATTAATTTTGAATGTGGTTTTAAGGATATATGGATTGATTCAACACAAGTAATCAAAAATGTTAGTAAACGAATTAAAGATGAAATAAACAATCAAACCAGTTGTGACATTGAGTTCGGGCTCGGATTCAAGCTTAACAGTAGTTTTACCCTCGATTCGAAGCCAAATGTGTATGGAGAACTATGATTAAAATAAGAACCTTTCAATAGCTAGAAAGCAGATAAATAAGTTTGTATTGCCTTGATATGCGTGTTCCAATTTGTCTATTGAATAAGAACTTTTCCTTTATATAGAAGGGGAGTTTTACCTCTAGTACAATTCTAAAATAGGTAAAATCCTCCTTGTGCATCAATCACTGATACGCTACCGACCTCGGGCGAGATCCGCACCTTGATATCCAGTTGGGCGCAGATATCACGACTTTTCGTTAGTCGTGCGTGCGTAACCGTTTGTAGTGCTTTCCGAGGTCTTGGGGCTTGTTCCGGGTTCGGGGGAGTTGTATTTGTCAGGCCCGTTGACGAGCATCCCGTTCTCAAAGAGTTCTCAAATGCCGTCTCTATTTCATACATTCATACTTCTTACATCCTTTGACTCACCGAGAACTCGAGATATATGCTGACTTCGAGTTTACCCATGTACAGTATTCATACTGCATACTGGTATTGAGCATTCTGTCGAGCTTTTTGAAAAGGTGGCAAGAACTTATTACATGCTTAAGAAGATCAAAACTTTTTTTTTAAATTGGATGATGTGATGAGATTATGAAAGCATACAACTTAAAAGATTGTTGTACACTTTGTTGCATAGACTACTTGGTAACGAAAGTTCCTTTATCATTTTGTTGAAGTGTATTTGGTAGTATTGGTTATTATGTTAATACCATTGGGCAATTAGTATGAAATCAACTAATTTTTCTTTTAACAAATAGAGGCTTCTGTGGCGACATATTTCTTACAACGAAACATTTGTATTGGCGACAAAGTCGCAACCAATGGTAGCCAGTTCAGTGGAGACCCATTTCGAGCCACTTTGGTGGGTGGTTTTTGTGGCAATAGTCACTCCCTATAGACGACGAGCCTCCAGTCGCCACTAAAAATCTCCGTTAGCCATTTTTGTACTTTTAGTGTCGATTGTTATCACCACATATAGTGTGTTTTCCTGTAATGTGTAGGTCGCGTATTTGATCAGCAATGTACGTTTTTAATTTGTTATTTCCACATTTCAAGTTTTAAATACGGGTCCCCTATTTCTTGACTCAAAATTTTTCCTAAAAATACTGGGTGAAGTAGAGATATCTGCTCTTCCAAAGAATTGAGATAACTAAGGCCTCATTTATGTTTGCATTTTAATCAAGGTCTGATCTTAATTATTAAAATAAGTATTCAAACTCGAATTAATATTTATATCACATATCGTTTGTTAGATCTACTTTAAATATATTTGAAAGTAAGTTTTGTTAAAATTTTGAAAAAGAAAAATTTAAATTCACTCGAATGTCAATTTAAATATCTTAATGGACTTGAATTGAAAATCTACGTATATACTTGGACTCCAGACATTATGTGCCATCACATTTTGACTTTTATTTTGAAGTTTAACTATATGTGCCCGGTTTAACTTTTACATCGAGTTAGCTTTAAATTATGAAATAGATCCTTATGGAAATTAGTAAAGCACCCAATGACTACAATTCCTCAACTAGAAGATATTTTTCTATTTACTCTATGGTATGAACGGGAAATTGAAGGGATAATATGAAGCACGGTCTTACTTGTCGATTAGCGAGTTTTTTCACTTTGGGTGTATTTTGTATGAAGGAAAATATTTATCAAAAAATATTTTTTAATTTTTTCATGTTTAGTTAGCTTAAATGTTGTGGAAAATATTTTCCTTATGAGCCGATTTTTCTTCAATTGGAGAAAAATGTTTTCCCTGTCAAAAGAAGGGAAAATATTTTCCAAAACTCTTTTTAAACTTTTCCACCCAATACCCCATCCCCACCAACCCAACCCCAACC